>JALPQI010005141.1:0-75009 GCA_025490895.1 Thaumatotibia leucotreta | reverse complement strand
ATTTGTATCATTGTTAATAAAATAGCAAGGCTAATACAGTGTACCAACATTGTAGTTGTCATTGTGACAGTTCTCATATCCCGCCATAATGTGCATTTTTGGCGCGTAAAGTCAATTTATGTTATCTGTGGGAGACTACTTTTTTTTAAGAATGTCAAGCGACGCTCAAGTGTTCTTGTAACTTGTTTTATTTAATTAAAACTGTACGAATATATTACGAATTATCAATTAAAAGCAGCCCAAGGATTCCCCAGAGCTTGGCCCGTGAGGTGGGCCAACATTTACAATTCATTTTTTGTACTTTTCTTGTGACCCACCCCGCGGTGTATGCTCGTGAGTGTACATGCGAGATGGTGCGAGGTTCCGGTGACCGCAGTCTGCAGTTTTTTGCCTTTAATATGCTTATTGTTCGTTCTGGCGCCGTCGACGCTGTCGAACAGGTCATCGAGGAAAGTCACCAGCTCCGCCGTGTTGGCCAACGTGTCGCTCACCGGCGTGCTGTCCGCATAGTGCGCTGGGAAATATTACGAATATTATTAGTAAAGTATTCCACCCTCTTCGCTTATACAACACATTTTCTACTGTTAAGAGTCTTCCGTAAATTTGACACTCTAGCTTCCCTTACTTATAGATAAACGAATGTACTTAAATGTCAATTGCTAATAGTTAAAAACTGGCACGGTGTAGAATTATTATTAGACATATTGTCTTTCTAGATACATTGTACAGCGCGATATATTCATATTACTTACTAATCCATCACTCAATGAATCTTTTTTCTTTTGTTTATTTACGTTACTTTGTTATATTATTATACTTTCATCAGTGTTCATTCAAAATCTAAGAAAATATGATGGTTGACTGGTAGAGAATGCTTTATAGCATTAAGTCCGCCTTATGTATGATTTTTATTTTGTGCAATAAAGATTAAATAAATAAATAAATAAAATACTTTCTAGAGAAAGTACGCCTGAGTAAAAGATTGTCTGGCACAACGAAATTGGTACATAAAACACTGTGCTTTCAAAATAACCGTACGTCGGACTCCAGCGGGCATTTTCGGGGCACTGTATGGTTTGCAAATCAATTAATTCACTTCAGAGTATTTATACTTAGTATTTGGTAGGTAGTATTACCTTGGTGGTTAATATTTACCGACTATTTATAATGTAAAATTCCAAATATCATAGCAACTAACTGCGTTATTTATAAACGTTTATTTGGAAAAAATATTAATAATTATATTCTCATAATACACCTACAAATACACCATGAATGTAAATTAAAATTATAACAAGAGTCTGTTACGGGATGTTTACCATGTGTATTTATAATTTGTGTGTGTAGTTATAATGTAAATAACCATGTTAGCTTAAAATCGTATATGTAACGTAAATTAAAACAAAGATAACCCAGACTATTCAACATTATTTTTATTTTAAATTTAAAGTATATAAAAAATACCTTACTAATACACAGCCTAGAGCCGTGTTCATATAATTTGAAATGCCCAGTTCTTTGTATTTTGTTCCTTTCTCACAGCTGCAATTGTCTTGAGTGACGGGTAAAGCCAAACGAAATTGTTCGGCATTTTGACTTATGCGTTGTCCAATTACATTGATACGTAAATTAAATCAAAGATAACCCAGACTATTCAACATTATTTTTATTTTAAATTTAAAGTATATAAAAAATACCTTACTAATACACAGCCTAGAGCCGTGTTCATATAATTTGAAATGCCCAGTTCTTTGTATTTTGTTCCTTTCTCACAGCTGCAATTGTCTTGAGTGACGGGTAAAGCCAAACGAAATTGTTCGGCATTTTGACTTATGCGTTGTCCAATTACATTGATAAATAACGCATTTCGTTGCTATGATATTTGGAATTTTACATTATAAATAGTCGGTAACAAATACTCGAAAGTGAATTGATTGATTTACAAACCTTACACATGCCCCGAAAATGCCCGCTGGAGTTCGACGTATGAAAATAACTCTTTGTTGCCAGGACGTTTTTGTGTAGGAAGCTATGAATCTTAGACCTTCGAACAATACTGTAGAAATCAAACATGTTAAAAAAAACTTACAAAATGACGTTGTGTAGGATAAAGCGGCAGCCATGCTTTTGCTAAATACGCCCACAGTTTTTGACCTGAAACAACAGCACTGATTAATCTTCATTAAATAAAATGATATTTGAGGATCCTCGTTATTTGCACGTTTTTTGTCTGGTCATAAAGAGGGGACTACATTACTATGATACTTAAATCAAAATCGATCCTAGTATCAAGCGACGCAACTTGAAAGGAAAAGACAATATGAAATTAATTCAATAATAAATGTTGTCAATGTAACAAAACCCCTTAATTTGTACTTGCACATACTCAAATCTTATAATGCATATCTTTTCTAATTAACGTTAAGAATTAACTATACTTTATCACGATTTTTGTCAATCATTCTCTAAATGCCTAGGATCTTGTCATGTTATTGCTGGCCAATCTTATAACTTACACTATATAGGTAATTAGCTTAAAATGTGTAAGATTTTATATAAATCTACTTATATTTCTTTCTCCGTAGCCTAGTTGGTAGTGACCCTGCCTACAAAGCTGGAGGTTCCGGGTTCGAATCCCGGCGAGGGCAGTCTTTGTGTATTTATTTATCACAAATATTTGTTCCTTGGTCATGGCTGTGTATGTATTTAAGTATCTATATATATTATATATATCGTCGCCTGGTACCCACATCACAAGCCTTAATTGAGCTTACCGTGGAACTAGGTCGATTTGTGTAAGATGTCCCAAGATATTTATTTATTTATTTCTACCTAGTTACATGTAGGTATATAAAACATAAAATATTTACCTTCATCTTTTTAATTTAGCCCGGGAGTATGTGGTCATCGTTGAGCTTGGGCAGCAGGTGGCCGCAGTCGGTGCGGTACACATCCACCAAGTCCTGCCACTTGCATGTTTTGCCATTCATTACTATATTTTTAGCCAATATTAAATTTGGCCTTTATTAAATGTGGCGGGTCGTACACCACACTGTGTAGTCACACAAGTGAGTACACACTACCCCACATGTGCACACTACCCCAGTACGAGGTCACCGACCTCCGCTCGGCGCTCGTCAACAACACCATCTTCGCCACTCTAGCGGCCCGCCACGGCTTCCACAAGTGAGTACACACTACCCCACATGTGCACACTACCCCACATGTGCACACTACCCCTGTGCGAGGTCACCGACCTCCGCTCGTGAAATAGGCACAGTGTCAAGGAGGGGGAGTGACATATGAAAACACTATGATATGTTTGCACCATTGTATTTCTCAGTAAGATCTCTCTTCTTCTAATGAACCGTACTCCTATATACATGTTTTGTACGTGTTTTAAGAGGCAATCCTTTATCGTCATGGAGAGGTGTTTAATCACAAGTAGTCTCTCACACCTAGCGTAATTTAGATTTAAGACTTGCTGTGCCCTATCAGGGTCCATGTGTATCTATTGTAAATATATTGTACCACCTAATGTAACCATGGATGCAATAAACGAATTATTATTACATTTAATCTCTACTACGTTGTCTACGTGACGAACGTGTAGGATTGTGCTAGCCTATCACACTCGGCGCTCGTCAACAACACCATCTTCGCCACTTCCCTTTCATCAATCTTTTATCAAATAGTGGTCAGTGACACTTGCATCCCTTAGTCGACTCTTACGACACCCGCATGAGGAGTTGGGGTGGCGACAAATGTATTCTTATTGCCGTCACCACACGGCACGGCATTTACTGATTTTTCATCACACTTGCTGTCTAAGCGCGCCATTGCTTGCATGCGTAGCGGAGGTAATAGTAAAATGAAATTCTCAAGGGAGTAATCGATACGTCTGTACGTCATAGAATAATATTTTGTCTTAAAACTTTTTTTTTTGTTCGCAAGTGTGATGAAAAACATTGTATGCATCACGGTCGGTAAGCGGAATACTAACTCGAGTCATTAAAAGCTCTCCGCCTGCGGCGTCGGGCTTCTAACACTCTCGTTAGTAATTCCGTACTTACCTCCCTTGATGCACTATGTACTAGCGATGTAACGAATATTCGCTTTCGCATTCGCGAATATTCTCATGTTTTAAAATGATTTCTATCTAATTATATCTAGAATCATCATCATCATCATCATCCTATCAGCCGAAAGACTATTAATCTATATCTAGAATATTTTTATCTAATTATTTCATTCACTTAAGGCAGGAAGTACTACATTTTAAGTTGACCTTAATACCTAGATGTCTAGGTACAAAAGCGCGTGACTCTAAAAATGATACATTTTAACTGGATGATGCATAAAATGTTTTAATTCAGTTAATAACTTAATGCCTTTGGGCATTTTCTACCAGCATTATCTAATGTTTGTGTATACGGTGTGTGGCCTACAACTGGGGTGAAAATTTAAACGGTGCATTAATAAGCTGATCAACAATCATTTCCACATATTGTAACTTAAAAAAAAAACTTTTTTTTGTAATTTTTTATTCATGTATTTTTCATTATTATGGGTTCATTTACTTGAATTAAAAGTTATCAATAACTTATCATTTTTGAATCATTGAAAAATGTACAATTTTTTTTTAAAACAATAACAAATTAGTGTAAAAATAAATACAAAAATATTGTTATGACTTCGTACCTGGTATACTATCAAGATGTCTTGCGACTGACAAGCTACGTCATCGTGATGCCAAGATCCAGTACTAAAGGTCCATAGCTTTGAATGACAATATCTCCGAACTTAACCACTTTCAATCACCGGGACCTTTACAGGATTATTGCCGATAGTCTAAGGAGTCACTCATTTCATTTTTCTCCCGTGTTTAAAGCCACACACTGTATGTATGTATAATACCCAATATTCGCATTCGCGAATATGAATCGTAAATATTCGCATTCGCGAATTTTCCTAAACCGATATTCGTTACATCGCCATTATGTACCAATATTGTATTTATTACAGATACTTCAGGCACATGTCGCCCGGCCTCAATGAGGTGCTGACTCGCTACGTGAGGATCCAGGAGGAGAACGGACACTCCATCAGCGAGGAGGTACGGTTCCTCCAAATATATTAGGTGTTTGCGGGGTCGTGATTCAACTCTGAAAAATGTGTTAAGATTCTTTCTGAACAATGTTTCCTATGGGACCTATATGAAAAAACATTATTTTTTAGAACAGATGGTGCCTTTTTTAGGCTCTACTGCGAGAATAGGGATGATGACTGTAGTTAAAATAATAGTACATTACTGCAGACGCCGGGAAAGATGGGCTTATCGGCTGAGTAGGTATGGACAGTAATACGAAACCGGTAAGCGCATTTCACGGCGAGGCATGTATAGTGCTTTTCTCAAACATATGCAATGAAATAAAAAATACGACTATCAAAAAAACAGAATTTAGCTGTTTAGCCTGTTCATGAAAACCGACGCCATGTTTTAAAAAAATATTACTTACCGGCCTAGGCCATTAAATTCGTATGAAAATCCTTTATTATTATGTCGAGGGCATCCGCCTGCAACGTCATACTTTAAAGCCTATTATGACGAATGTAATGACAACATTTCATTGCATGTTTGAGAAAATTAATTAACATTATGAACGTACAACAATACAGGAAGAAATTATTACTAAGATGTAGATTGCAGTAATTTTTGTATAGAACTTCTATTTAATAAATTGAAAAGAACTTAAAAAAGAGTAGGTAATTTGGCAGTACTCAAACGTGACGTCAATTTTGAGTATTTCATATAAAATTCCATAGTGGTGATCGTTTTGACAGTTCGAAAAAAGATGCTGATTTGACTTGCCAGTCATCATGCCTATTGTGTCATTTTACGTCAGGTCCAAAACTTCGGAGGGCCATCTGCACTAAAAAACGTCGTACGAGACACGTGCAAAAACGAAATTCATAACTCGTGTTGATTTAAAATTTCTCCCTATCGGTCGTGACGTCGTCTTACTCGCCCGGCGGTGATAGCTGGCCCCTATACCACAAAACTTTACAAGCGTACAATTCTACAAAATTGTAGAAATTCCCATACAAAAAGTTGACAATTTTGTAGAATTGTACGCTTGTAAAGTTTTGTGGTATAGGGGCCTGATGGCTGGGCGAGTATCGCCGTGTCTCTTTTATTTACACGGCAGTGCGTATCTTTTGTTCGTGTTTATAGCCGATAGTTCATAGCTTAGTAGCTCGCGGTGAGACCAGTGCCTTAATAATTCCCTTTAATTTAACGGAAACCAATAAAAACACGGTGTATATAATTAGCTAACTAATTCCAGCACTATCTAATCCATGAGGACGAATTGGAACAGGCTGAAGACGTAGAGGTCCCTAAAGCATTAGGAGACCTCTTCGAGTCCATCGCCGGGGCCATATTTTTGGACTCCGGTAAGTAGCACAATTTACTTTTGCCTGTCATCGATTGTCCGCATGCCTAGAAGATGTCATTCTGCGTATACGATAAACATCATCATCAGCCTATGTTAGTCCACTGATGGACGTAGGCCACTCCTATTTACTATGCCTATTTACTACGCATTAGGATGTAAATACCCATAATCGCCACGCTGGGCAAGCGGATTGGCGATCGCAGTAATGTGTCCACTATGATGACGCTGCTGCCCATCATCAAATAATGGTCAGTGACACTTCAATCCCTTAGTCGACTCTTACGACACCCGCAGGAGGAGTTGGGGTGGTGACAAATGTATTTTTACTGCCGTCACCACACGGCATACGATAAACGAAAGTAATAAAATGAGAATGACAGATTCGGACGAAAAGTCACGTGACCATTTCTATACATTATTATGGTCACGTGACTTATCGCTAGGGTGGCCCTTATTATTACAATTTTTTAGGGTGCTTGAGCCAATAAAAGCGCTCTTTGCTCTCCCTATTGCTATTTACTTATCTTAGGACACCCTCGTATTTAATTATTTGTTATTTGACAAATTTTTACACATTTTTTTTAACAAATATTAGGGGTACAAAGCATCCTTAAAACTGCACAAATATCATTTCACTCACTTTTAATAATGATTGCTAACAAATTATAGGACAAAAATAAAAGAACCGCGTTTTCTTGAACCTTAAGACGACGGCTATCAGGGGAGAATTGTGCATCAAGGGAGATAAGTACGGAATTACTAACGAGAGTGTTAGAATTTAATGACTCGAGTTAGTATTCCGCTTACCGACCGTGATATATACAATATAAAAATAAGTTTTAAGACAAAATATTATTAAATGACGTACTGACATTTCTATTACTTCCTAGGGAATTTTACTTTTCTATTACTCCCGCTACGCATGCAAGCAATGGCGCGTTTAGACAGCAAGTGTGATGAAAAACATAATATTCATACCTTCAGGAAAATTTACATAGCCAATTCACATAATGCTTTGGACACTGTTACCAACCTAATGTATTTTATGGGTGAATCAACTTTTTTCTGTCTGTTATTACCATGGTTACGGTCGCTTGAGTCACGCTGGTTTTATGATACTTAAACTATGCAAATATGCATTTTTCTGGTGTTAATAAACCCTTTCCTTGATGGGCCATCTACAAACATAGACTATTTGCATAAATTAAGTAGCACAATTTTGCATAAAACCGGCGTGACTCAGGCGACCGTAGCCATGGTAATAACATACAGAAAAAAGATAGCTTAAGGTTGTAGTACTTTCGAAACATTAAGTACAGATGTCGCTAGTGATTAGCTTCACAATACCATTGACTAAATTCGCCGTGATCGACGGAAGGTCGTCTGGCGTAATTGGAAGCACGTTGGACCGGCAATCCAGAGGAAGCGGGTTCGAATCCCGTGACAACCAGAGTCTTTAGCAGTTGATTTTTTCTATGGTAAGCACATCTGTTACGACATTGTGGGAGAAAAAAGATGTTTCACCCATATATGTAGATAATAGCGGCCATGTATGGCTAATACAGATACAACGTATATGATATGACACACAGAATTATATTTGGATAGAAGAAACAAGTTCATTCATTTGTATGGAGGCCGAGCGTGTCAGATTTTGTACCGAAGTTGTTACTTGCCTATGATTTTAAATATGTCTCAGGCCCTTGAGTATTCATATTTTTTTGTGTTGTTGCAATTATATTACTTAAGAAGGCATTATTAATGTTTTTGTTCACTTCAACTTACAAAATTTGACGCCCGAAAGCTGCAAGCTGCGATTAAAGACGGACAACTCAGTGGATTTCACTGAGTTCATTTGACACGCTAAGTAGATACGTTTGCTTGATCTATGGTATATATGACATATTATTAAACTGTAGGTATGTCGCTGGCGGCAGTATGGGGTTCATACGAGCAACTAATGGGCGCCGAACTGGAGGCCTTCTCGGCCGCCGCACCCAAGTCGCCTGTGAGGGAGCTATTGGAGGCCGAACCTGATACTGCCAAGTTTGGGTAAGTGTACTAGCCACGTCTGCTAACTTTTAACCTTTTTAAATGATATACAGGAAACCAGAGCGTCCTTTTAAAACCCTTCGAAAGTCCCTGGTTTATAAAACGTTTGCTAACTTTTAACTTTTTAAATGTTATACAGGAAACCAGAGCGTCCTTTTTAAACCTTGCTCTTATTCTCTCAACTACTCCAAGGTTAGCTGGAAGAGATCCCTTGCAGGGATAAGCTCACCTTTGTACAATTGTCTTGTGTTTTGTGTATCTAAAATTGTTGTACAATAAAGTGTTTTACTACTACTACTACTACTAAAACCCTTCGAAAATCCCTGCTTTATAAAACGTTTGCTAACTTTTAACCTTTTAAATGATATACAGGAAACCAGAGCGTCCTTTTAAAACCTTGCTCTTATTCTCTCAACTACTCCAAGGTTAGCTGGAAGAGATCCCTTGCAGGGATAAGCTCGCCTTTGTACAATTGTCTTGTGTTTTGTGTACTTTTCTATAATTCTTGTACAATAAAGTGTTTTACTACTACTACTACTAAAACCCTTCGAAAATCCCTGCTTTATGAAACGTCTGCTAACTTTTAACCTTTTTAACATTGATTTAGAATATATAAGTGGATCCCCAAACAGCTCAAAAAAATGGCCCCAAAAATGGGCTGCAGAAGTAAATATTGCGGTCCTTTTGCTCCGCTATTCAGTTCTGACAGTTGACATTTGGTCACCTTACGGTATAGCATCATTATTCCTTAAACATAAAAAGTTTCTACTATTTTGCGGTGTTGTTCGCAAATTTAACACTTATTGCTCACTTCACAAAGTTTTTTATTCTTTGAGTTTTTTTATTATAGTTTTTTGTAAGTGAGCGTTATTAGCTTCAACTGAAACATGATAGAAATGACTTTTAGTGCCACTTTTCTTGGTTTTTTTGTTTGGCTCTGTGCGTCCATTTATTATTTAATGTCATTGCTTTTTAATATACAGGAAACCAGAGCGTCTAGCAGACGGGCGAAGGGTCCGAGTTTGCGTCGAAGTTTTCGGCCGCGGTGCCTTCAAGGGCGTCGGTAGGAACTATCGCATCGCCAAGGGAACAGCGGCCCGCTGCGCTTTGCGACACCTTAAGAGGCATAAACAACATTGAATCTTATTTTAAGACTGGACAAGACACTATCACAAAAACAGAAAACAAACAGCACAAAGAACATTGAGGCATAAGGAACTTTGAAGTGGAATAACACAACCGATGAACTAATTATGAAAGCGTGTATTCGCGTACACAGTGTGGCTATAACTGAGGAGCGAGCTTTGCGTTAGGCATTTCCGCTGCGCTTTGCGACAGCTTAAGAGGCATAAACAACATTGAATCTTATTTTAAGACGGGGTAAACACCATCACCAAGTCCATTGCCGATAAGAGGCATAAATAATTGAAACATTTAATTGAACATCAACATTTAATAGTTGAATTGGCATTGAAACTTGTTTAAAGACTGGACAAGACACTATCGCCAAAGGCATTGCGGCCCGGTGTGCTTTAATACTCCTTAAAAGGCATAAACAAAATTGAAACTGTTTTAAGACTGGGCAAGACTGTTTCCAAGCGACATAAACAACATTGAAATAATTGATGCAGATCGCATGCCATATCATATGTTTCTATACATTTTTTTCTAGTTTGTTAAACTTATATTTTTCATCAATTTCGCCTGTAACTTTTGACATATAAAACTTGGTACCCGGTAGTTGGTTAAAATCTAGTTTAAGGGCATTTTCACTTCTAGGAACACCTAATTAAAGTAACTCACACAAAAAAGTTAACGTCGATGTCAGTTTTGTAACGACAATTAATTATGAAATATTTACGTAAATCCACTTTATTTATGTTTTTATATATTATAAACGCAATATATCTGTATTCTGTCTGGATTAAATGATAAAAAAATATTGTTGTTAATATTTAATGCTTAATTGTCGTTACAAAGCTGACATCACAGTTAATTTATTTGCGAGAGTTAAGCTAATTGGGTGTCCCTAGAAGTGAAAATACCCTTAACCTACGTCTCGTCATCTAATAATAGGCAGCCGTTCAATTTGGTCAGAATAGAGTCGTATAAGGCTTTAGCAGTAAAGTTACATAAACTCTGCGTTAAAAAAAATGTTTTTGGAACTTTAATAAATAAAAAAAAAGAAAGAGACGCGCACGAGTTTTTGCCATTATTTTCTGTTTCACAGCTCAATTTTTTTTTGGCTCTATAGCTCTTGTACCCAGGCCTACTACCGGGAAAAACGAAATTCGGAAATTTCGAGGATTTTTCTCTGTCACTCAAACGAAGGCATCATTAGAGTGACAGAGACAAATCCTCGAAATTTACGAATTTCGTTTTTCGCGGTAGGGTCGCTGCTCTAAGGCGAAATTTTGCGACCTTCGACCCGGACCAAGAGGGAATTTCTAAGTATTTGTGCGCTACCAATTTTCGTCTTTCAAGGTTTTTAATTTCAAAACGAGTAAACCTATCCGAGGCAAACTTTTAGCAGAAAGACATCTAAACATGAAAATTTGAATGCAATAACGTTTTTTTTTTAATTCTGTCCACCTGTTTTTTTTTCTATTGCGAGAACTGCGTGCCAATTCCAAATGAACTAAGCTTTACAACTACAATTAATTCTAGTTTCTTAATTTATGCCAGAATTAACACACATTTACACCTAAATATCCTAAAATAAGTGTAATAAAACAATAGTAATGTAATAATTTTTAATGTATTTATAATGTAACTAACTTTTGTAACGAGTGTTTATATGAATGTGAATTGTAAATAAATGATGTACCTCTCACTTGAGTTTTCTTTCAGATTGACAATGACTACAACTTGACTAATACCACGGATAGTATGCGGGAGGAAATTCCTTTTGAACACATTCTCTCTTGTATGTATCTCTACTAATGAACAACGAAAGTAAACCTTATCTGTCAGCAAGATAGTTACTTTGACAGCATGCTCGATGACTTTAGTGGCTGCTAGCGTAGTAGGCATGACAAACACAACACAACCACTTTAGAAGTTCTTGGCGTTCAAAAGGTTAAACCGTACAGTACCGGACCATTACTCCTACTATACTTACTTGAGATTTTGAATGATGTATTATTTGAATTATGTATTTAATCGAATCAATCTTTCGAATCGTCTTTAGGCGGAGGGCTTTTATAACTCGAGTTAGTATTCCGCTTACCGACCGTGATGCATACAATGTTTTTCATCACACTTGCCAACCAAAAAATTAGTTTTAAGACATAAATATTTATTAAATGACGTACTGACATTTCTATTACTCCCTAGGGAATTTCACTTTTCTATTACTCCCGCTGCGCACGCAAGCAATGGCGCGCTTAGACAGCAAGTGTGATGAAAAAATAATTGCCTAAAAACAAGAAAAACCATCTAGCCTATTTCCTACGCGTGGTAAGCATCTGCCCCAAAGGTTCCAAAAATACTCGCTAATTTGTCGCGTTGGAATTATATTAAGGTCTGACCGAGACTGGATTTTTTCGCAGCCGAGACCGAGACTGGGTGAATATCTGAGCGTTTCAACCGCCTAGTTTTGGTGGCATCATTTTTGCCGAAGTTTCTATTCGTTACAATGTGCTACTTTGTCATTTGAAGGAGGCACTGTACCTTATACAAATGACGAAGTATAACATTTAGACGTTTAGAAACTTCGGCAAAAATGATGCCACCAAAATTAGGCGGTTGAAACGCCCAGATATTCATCCGACTAGTACTTACAACTTAGTTCGCAGCCGAGAATCTCGATACCTATATGCTGGAACAGGAACTACCAGAGGCCCATTTCTCAAAAGCTTGTAACTTGTAATACAAGTGGAAGACTCTTTTTGACACTATTCATTAGACAAGGACTTCCGCTTGTATTACAAGTTACAAGCTTTCGAGAAATGGGCTCCTGGACCTAGGATCGCAACCAGGGATCGGAAACCGTTATTATTTTCAAACCGTTACCATACGTCAACCCCAAACCATAATCATAAAGTTTTTGTTCTCATTAACCGATACTTCTTAATGTTCTTTGACGGAACGCTTAATGGCCGATTCTGTTCTCAACGAACGGAATAATAACGGTTTTCCTAATTCTGTTGTAAGAGATGAACTGTCATGTCATGTTCTTCTTATAAAGTTTCCGTTACGGTTAATGTTCTTTCAAACGTTTTTGGCCGCGAACGCTACGTTTAGTGTTCTTGGGAACGGAATAATAGTGGTTTTCCTGTCAAAATTGATTTGAACAAATAGACAATCACATGTGGTGCCTATTCTCCGATTAATCGAGATTGAATGTCGTATGGTTTGTATAAGGAAAACGTATTGAAATGACGTTTCGTGTCGTTTACTATTTTAATATTTATGGATACTGGAATAGAGACCCACTAGAAATTTAAAATCTGTTCCCAATTTAAACGCATAACCGAACGTAGTTAAGGAAAAAGGACGCAATACACTACAATCTGCCAATTTGTTTTAAATCCTATGGCAAAAGGAAAAGCCATCAATTTAAGTGACAAAGTGGCACCTTTTCGTTCACCTTTTCACCGCCACGTCAAAAAATAAAAGCGAGCAACACACGCCAAGCAACAAATTGCATGTAAACAACTAACTCAACAAAGTAAGTATCAGCTTCGTAGTGTTAAACGAACATATATTTTATCAGTTATATCAATTCATTGGCGGCGAAAAAATGTCCTTACCTACTGTTATCAGGAGGTAATGTTATGATTACAGTCACGTTAATTCCTATAGCAAGGCTAGCATATCTTGTGTTTAACATCAACTTGCCGCCACACTTCTCTTTTTAATCTATACAATTGAAAAAAGACGCGTAGCTGCGAGTTGCTTGTTAATTCAGAGTTTGCAATCTGTCATCAACCTCTTTTGAGAAACTGAACTTGCTTTTCAAAAGAGGTCGATAGATCTGAGTCCGTAGCTATGTTAGCTAACGTGCCAATTAGTGATTTTATTCTCTTTGGTGCCAATCGCTACGCTACGCTGAGCAGGTAGTGTATCGTAGTTTTCTCTCTGTCACTCTTTCTTATTGGTGTGACGAAGACAGTTGAGTTTCGTTCGCGACTGAATGTTAGCGATTGGCATATTGGCTACACAACATGTTCATATAATCATTTCATCGCCAACACAGTTAACTAATGTGTCTTGATGTTTTTATGAATAAGGCAATTGGACTGGATGCGTGTAAGAGTTACGAATAAATGCAAAGTCATTTGCAGACACCAATAAACTAACATGTTTTACCACAAAAATCAACTATATTCCAAATAGCTGACTGGTGAGTCGTGAGACTGGTGACTTGCTTCAACCTTTTCAACGCCACGTAAAACTATAAAAGCTAAATTTGAACTTTACGCACGTGCATAGTTACATATTATTTTGTGGATGGTGACTTACAAATAGTCTTTGGCGTTGAAACTCTCTTGTTAATCAGTACCTACCAATATATCAGTCATTGTCCAATCTAATTGAAACCTTGTGGACGGCGATAACGGTTATGTTGGTAACACTGTTTCAACGCCAAAGACCGATATACAAGTCACAGATCAATAGAGACCTAGTCGCACTTGCTTATAGTTTTTGACAAATTCCTTTGTGACACTTTGGTGGCGTGGATGGAGTGACAGCTGCTGTTTTTGCCGTGGCATTGAAAAGGTTAGTGTTATGATGAGGTAAAAATTGTATTGACAGCGGTATCGTCATTCATGGTTCGTCTCAGTAAACTTAGCACAGGATCAGTGCGACAATATGTCGCCGCGAAATAGATTATCCATCTCCCTTTTATTCAAATTGTTGGTAAAAGATAGAAAATCTATACATGTAGCGATAACATACTGACATAGCAATCATGTGCTAAGCGTACAGTATAGTTCGAGAAATATAAATTGAACGTTTATTTTTACTATAATGTAGGTAGAAAGTTACCAATTTATATTTCACGAACTGTACTCTCAGTCGTCGTATGTCAAGTTCTTAAATTGATGCCGTTCTGATTGTGTCACTAATTTTTTTATAGTTAGCATATAGTATAGCAAGATAGTAGTTAGAGCAACACACCCAAAGAAGATGTTGACGAAGGCTTAAATGAGCAATATGAAATAGACAATACAACAAATTACCAAAGTTGATATAGTTGACCCCAGTTAAAATGACGAATCAAGAATGGGTGACAAAGACTGATCGGGACCAATTCAAGATTTTAAGAAAAAACAATTGAGACGTCACTGAAAATAAAACTAAGGCTGCGTTTCACCAAACTTTTAAATATTCGAAGAATAACGCTTTCTCTCAGATATATATATATATATATATATATATATATATATATATATATATATATATATACATATATATATATATATATATGTATGTAGTGCTAAAGTACTATGGAGATTTGACATGACTATTCGAAAACAAGCGTTATATTTCGAATCAAAGTTTGGTCAAATCGACTAAGTGAAACACGTACACGGTCCAGAATCGAAATCTTTGATAGAGTTAACTGGGTTGGCGTGTGTACCTACTAAAACTAAAAAAGGAAAAATACTATATATATTAATATTTATTTATTCGTGGTTACCAAGCGTCTTCCACATTCCAGCGTTTCACCGCTGCCGCTGGAGTCAGCATATGAGTATATGACCGCAGCTGATCTGATGATAAAGAGTACTTTTGCGAGTACTTTAGGGAAAAGGATTCTTGCTATATCAAAGGGTTCCAGGATGGCTGGCACATACGCGGGTTAGGTCCTCTGGCATGGCATCTTCCACTTTCTTCTATGCTGGTATACCAAGGCATCCATTCAGGTGTCTTAATATCAAAGGGTCCATGGTATCTAAGGCTGTGGAACACGGCACCTCATTAGTTTGATTTGAGCGATTAAGTATGAAACACCATTATATAAGTGACACGATGCATGCAGGCCACGTTTCTTTAATAAAAAGATCGGTCGATCGATGTTATAATAAGATTATTATACTTATACTGATGGATATGAGTACCTATAGATGATTTTATGAGATAAATACACTTTAATGGTAAAAGGATACCTTCTTATCAAATTCAATATCACATCATCAGTCTAATACAGTAACAGTGTTCTTGACGTGGGCCTCTTCTATTATTTTATTTATGCGTATGGGTACATTAGGTAGGACATTAATGACATAATGCCCATAATAGCCACGCTGGGCAAACGGATTGGTGATTGCAGTAATGTGTCCATTATGATGAGGCTGCTGCCCTGCCTCCATCTCAAATAATTGGATCAGCGTAGTACCGTCCCTTAGTCGACTCTTATAACACCCATCGGAAAAGTTCTCCAACTTGGTAGGTAGGTGGCAAATATATTGTTACTGCCGCACCACACAGCCTAAATTCAATGTATATGACTATAAATATTAAGTACATTTTATATATAATATAACCACTTACAATAATATCAATCAAACAAACATAGAACCTTATTGCCCTTGTAAGTTATATGACCACAACATAGAACCATGTAATATCGTGAATTTTAGACTATTAGTTGGCTATAGGTATTAAGCTACAGGTTTCAGTAAAATACCGCTAACTTCACATAGAATTACTACCGTAAAATTAGCCCACTTTGCCTCCAGGGGAAACATTGCCCAAAACTTGAATTTTAAATAAATTGGTTATTATAGAAAAAAATTACATTCTTATGGCGGCCTAACTATTTTTAGTATAAAATAGATTATGTCAATTATGTGAGAAGCAACACCAAGTATGACTTTTGCGTCTATCTTCATCTAGTTGTTTGCTAGAGCTTCTTGAGTGAGGTTGATTATTTGGCGGGCAAAATCTTGGCAAAATATAGACATAAATTTCTCAAAACAGGGTGGTATTAAATGAAAAAAAAACCCATGACCTGTAGATTATTGTTGTATTTGTATGACAACAGTAGATTACATTGATAGTAGTTTTATTGGAAAAAGCTAATCAGAAAATAAGTTATGGCTTTGGGCAATTTTATCCAGTACTTTAGCAAACGGACATTGAAAACATTGCCCATCATGAAAAATAGCCTACAGTTGTCACTTTCAAGTTTTACCACTTTATGAAAATAGCGGAGGGTAATGTTTTTTTCAGTAAATTACGTTTTTATAACTCCGTTATTTTATTTTACGTGTACAAAATGTTCGGAACCAATAACTATACTCTCAATTGTCAGTTTCGTTGTCTGCTGCTTCGTTAGTGGGCTGATATTTATATCAATATAATATTATCTTGATTCCCATTCAAAAAACGGTTTTATTATTATTGCATTAAAACAAATAATACATTTTGGACTGTTTTACTTCACTAGTATATTAATACTTTGAACAAAAGTTAAACGTCTTTAGTTAAGATATCTACTTAAAAGTGACAACCCTAGCATTTGCGAATTGCGTTAGTGGACCTTGTATGAAAAAGAGCGAAAACGGGTAGGTAACATTGCCCAACCAATTTACTCAAAATTGTTTATACTTATCCCTGAGTTATAAACATGAAATGGTAGAATTGCCCAAAAACCTTCTGTGATCGTAGTATTATTGTCATACGAGCTATTTTTAAGCACTAAATTGAGGTGGGCAATGTTGATCAAGAACGAGATTACTTTGCTCGCCTTCTATAGGTGCATTCAGACCAAAAGAACATTCGCTATTCTAACCTCCCACTCTACGAAATTCGATCGTTACACAAAACGTGATTGGTTGATTTCGTAGAGCGGGGGATAGAACAGCGAATGCTCTTTTGGTTTGCACGCACCTTAAAACGACAAAAACCTGATCTAAATGATGATCTAAAAATTATTTCTTCATGTGAGCCGATTCGTACGATCACAGTGCACATGCTGAGCAGAAAAAACTTCAAGGTTTTATATATTTTTTTGAGATATTTTAGGATTTCCGAAAAAAGCGGGCAATGTTGACTACTTAGTTTCACGGTACTATGAAAAAATGTAACATACAACCTTGTAATTATAATATTGCGGCAGCAAAATATTTAGCCAACGTTGGGATCACGCAAAATAGGCACGTTAGATGTCGAGTTGCGGAAAATGGCGAGAATACAATATCAAAAAACCGGCCAAGACCATGTCGGGCCATGCTCAGTATAGGGTTCCGTAGTTATTCGAAAACGGCTGGGCCGATTACGTTCGAAATGGTTTTATTTTTAAACCCACAGCCCAGCAAAGTTTTTATTCTACCACTTTGTTAGCATAATTAATATGTATACCAAATTCTAGTACTAACGGCCACTGAGCTATGCTCCGGACAGACAGACGGACAGACGGACATGGCTAAACTATAAGGGTTTTTTGTTTACTACGAAACCCTAAAAATAACGCATGAGGAAAAAAACCGGCCAAGTGCATGTCGATCCATGCTCAGTATTAGCGTTCCGTAGTTGGTCGAAACTGGCTAGACCAATTATGTTCAGGATAGTTAGTATTATCTATCAGCATGCCTTAAGCCAAATATGTAAGATATTTTTGATATTTTTCGAAATAGTGAATTTGGAAAAAACCTATACTCTTTTTGAAATACCTATTCACGGATACCCCACATTGTATTCACGTGTAGGGGAGGAACCCCAATAGTTTTTTTTTGGATATTTATTATTCGAGTTTGTCGGCTTAAACTAATATGTATACCTACAACTAATTGCAAATGGTCACTGATCTAAGCACGACGAGCAGACAGACGGACTACCGCACGAAACGATAGATGAAGAGTGATAGAGCGCTGACACACTCTAGCACCATGCTAAGAAGAGTATGCTGACTGATAGACAGACGGACTAACGGACAGACAGACGGACAGACGGACATGGCAAAACTATAAGGGTTTTTTATTTTTTTATTTGAACTATGCCCGATCATAACAATTTTTTTTTAACGAAAAAAGTGTTAACGCTTTCACAGCCAGTAACAAAAAAGCTCGTTTAAATTTGAATTCTAAAATGTTATTAACAGAGTTCTTAATCACAATTGCGGAAATAACGCATAATCTATTTTTATTTTTTGTTACTGGACATTGTATTTTTTAGGGTTTGTTCAGAATTATTTCTATTTCTAGACGGATCCAAGAATAGATGGATGGAAAGAAGGACTAACCAACAGATAGATTAACAGTCAGACGGACGGACGAACAGACAGACAGACTGACATGACGAAATTGTAAGGGTTCCTAATTTACTACGGAACCATAAAAAGTACTTACACCCAGAATAATTGAAAAGGCAATCATTTCAAGTAATATCCGGTCGAAATATGTTTCTTTGCAGAAATAAACGGGCAGACAGACGGACGGACAGACATACAGACCGACAGACAAACAAACAGACAGACAACGGATGGACAGATGAACAGACAGACACTCAGATAGATAGACAGAAAGATCGACAGATGAACAGACAGACAGACAGACAGGAAGATCGACAGATGAACAGACAGACGGCAGACCGTCAGACAGACAGACAGACAGACAAACAGACAGACAGACGGAGATGGCGAAAATGTAAGGGTTCCTAATTTACTACAGAACCCGTAAAAAGTAATTACAGCCAGAATAATTGAAAAGGCAACCATTTTAAATAATATCCGGTCAAAATATGTTTCTTTGCAGAAATAAACGGTTGGAAAGACGGACAGACAGACATACAGACCGATAGACAAACAGACATACAAACACACAGACAGACAGACAGACAGATAGACAAACAGACGGATGAACAGACAAACAAACAGACAGACGGAAAGATCGACAGATGAACAGACAGACAGACGGACAGACAGACAGACAGACAGACGGACGGAAAGATCGACAGATGAACAGACAGACAGACGGACAGACCGTCAGACAGACAGACAGACAGACGGACGGAAAGATCGACAGATGAACAGACAGACAGATGGACAGACCATCAGATAGACAGACAGACAAACAGACAGACAGAGGGTTAAACAGATGAACAGATAGACATACATACAGACAGACATTTCAAGTACAGAGACAGACGGACGGACAGACAGACAGACAGACCGACAGACAAACAGACAAACAACGGATAGACAGATGAACAGACAGACAGACAGACATACAGACAGACAGACGGACATGGCGAAAATGTAAGGGTTCCTAATTTACTACAGAACCGTAAAAAGTAATTACAGCCAGAATAATTGAAAAGGCAACCATTTTAAATAATATCCGGTCGAAATATGTTTCTTTGCAGAAATAAACGGGCAGACAGACGGACGGACAGACAGACAGACAGACCGACAGACAAACAGACAGACAACGGATAGACAGATGAACAGACAGACAGACAGACATACAGACAGACAGACGGACATGGCAAAAATGTAAGGGTTCCTAATTTACTACATACCGTAAAAAGTACTTACAGCCAGAAAAATTGAAAAGGCAACAATTTTAAATAATATCCGGTTGAAATATGTTTCTTTGCAGAAATAAACGGTTTACAAACGGACGGACAGACATACAGACCGACAGACAAACAGACATACAAACACACAGACAGACAGACAGACAGATAGACAAACAGACGGATGGACAGATGAACAGACAGACAGACATACAGACAGACAGATAGACAGACACACAGACAGATAGACAGAAAGATCGACGGATGAACAGACAAACAGACAGACAGACGGAAAGATCGACAGATGAACAGACAGACAGACGGACAGACCGTCAGATGGACAGGCAGACAGACGGGGGGAAAGATCGACAGATGAACAGACAGACAGACGGACAGACCGTCAGACAGACAGACAGACAAACAGACAGACAGACAGACAGACAGAGGGATGAACAGATGAACAGACAGACATACATACAGACAGAAAGATCGACGGATGAACAGACAAACAGACAGACAGACGGAAAGATCGACAGATGAACAGACAGACAGACGGACAGACCGTCAGATGGACAGGCAGACAGACGGGGGGAAAGATCGACAGATGAACAGACAGACAGACGGACAGACCGTCAGACAGACAGACAGACAAACAGACAGACAGACAGACAGACAGAGGGATGAACAGATGAACAGACAGACATACATACAGACAGAAAGATCGACGGATGAACAGACAAACAGACAGACAGACGGAAAGATCGACAGATGAACAGACAGACAGACATACAGACAGACAAACAGACTGACAGACAGACAAACATACAGACAGACATACAGACAGGTGGATGCACATGGCGAATCTGTGACGGTTTCTAATTTACTACAGAACCCTAAGAAATACACCCAGAATAATTGTAAAAGCAATAATTTCGAATACTATCTGGTCGAAACACGTTTCTTTGCGGAAACAAACGACCGTATAGACGGACGGACAAACAATCAGACAGACAGAGAAACAAACAGACATACAGACAGACGGATGGACAGATAAACAGAAAATATACTTTCATTCGCCAAAGAAATGTTCGTTTAAATTTGAACTTTACTACGATGTTAATAGAGTTCAAGATCACAACTGCGGAAGTAACGAGCTAAGCCGAGTTTAGACCTGGGTCGCGTTTTATAAAGTTTCATTTTACAATTTCGCTGTTTGCCTCTCTAACGCACGCACATAATATATTGGCTAGAAAGAGAGACAAACGGCAAATTGTAACTTTATAAAACGCGACCCTGCAAAGTTTTGAAAAAAAGAGTTGTAGATATTTGCCACTAATTCCTACCAATATTGTACCTACCGTGTGTTGACGGCAGTATGGATATATTTTGTCACCACCCCAACTCCTCCTGTGGGTGTCGTAAGAGTCGACTATGGGATTGAAGTGTCACTGACTATTATTTGATAAAAGATTGATGATGGGCAGCAGAGTCATCATAGTGGACATACTACTGCGATCGCCAATCCGCTTGCCCAGAGTGGCGATTATGGGTATTTACCTCCTAATGCGCCTATACGCATAGTAAATAGGAGAGGCCTACGTCCAGCAGTGGACTATCATAGGCTGATGATGATGATGATTTGCGTCTCAAAACTTGCGGCAATAACTTGCAAGTGCAAACTCAGCTTTGTGTCTTTTCAAAAGGGCTTATTTCTACTCTGGCAATAAGGATTATTTTTTCTATATTTCCATAAGAGAAATTATCTCTATTGACAAAGTGGAAATAAGCCCTTTTGAGAAGACATTCCACAGTTACGATATAATGAATTCATAACAAAACAACATACGTAATTGTGGGACAAAGTCATTTTGCGTCCGGCGGAATGTAGCCAGCAACGCCATATTGCTAGTTGTGCTAAGCTCACCTGACGCCAATAGAACGCAACTCCAAGCATCGGGGTTCCATTAAGGGAAATAATAGGAACTGCAACTGTCTTCTTGAGCAATTCACGTATCATACCTATCACTATGTTGACTATTCAAGACGAGTGGTATGCACCCATAACTGCGTAGGTATTAGGAGTATGAATGCAATAAGTGCAGGTTATAGTAAGTATATATATTTATTTACCAAGGAGCCGAGCCGATATTACAAGACAGGTGCCGGTAGTAGACCAACATCGGGCGTCTTACTCCTCCGTCTTACCTCCTTCTCATTAAACTCTAAAATTAACATAGAAAGAAATATCTACTAATTAGAAAGTTCACAAACTTATCATTATAAACATATCTATGTTAGAAACACATTGACAGCCCAGTCAACAACACGTTGTCAGGTAACCAATTTCCAGGCAAGTTCCCGTCGACGGCGCTAGGAGGCGCCAGAATTGCTAGCACATATTGCATCCTTTCATTTAATTCAATTTAAACCTTTTTCATCATGCGGCCAATACCACACGTCAAACCTAAATGGCTAGTCAAATGAAATAAAAATACGAACTATATTCGCGTGGAAAAGAGAGAGCGAGTGGCGGCATGTTTACGTCATCGCGAACAGTTTAATAATCATACCTGGGATAACTGGGGGCAAGTTATAGGGATTTGATATCGATTAAAAAGATGTCGATATAATTATAATAAAATATGTGTTTATTGAACATTCTCGATTACAGTACAGAGGTTCGATGTCATATCTGATAATCGGGCCTCTTGTATTCAGATGTCATTTTAATCAAAATGACAATTTATATATTGATATTTTAATATTAATTGTATATTTTGACAACTATTTTAAAATAAACGCGTAATTACTCGTTTAAATTTATTTTTTATTTTAATTGAAGAGTAAGTACCTAATACTTATTTATGCCGGATAACATTTTGATGTTGTCATTCACAGTAACATCGATATATTTTTACCCCCTTATTCATAAACGTCTGCTAACTTAACAAGCCGATAATAAATGCTTGTCCCTTTCGGTCTTAACAATGTGTCTATAAGAGCAAAAGGGACAAACAATACTTAGCGGCTTGTTAAGTTAGCAGACGTTTATGAATAAGGGGGTTAGTCGATAAAATATTTTGCTACATCACTTTCGTATAAATGCCCCGAGTTATCCCAGGTATGTTAATAATGGTTCACGGAACTTTATTTTTCGTTCATCTCTAGTAACGGTAACCAGAAAAGTTTTGTTCTTTCATATAAATCATATAATGTTCTTGTCAAAACCGTTATGTCAAAGAACGGAATTTTTCCGTTCATCTTGAATATTGTGAACCAGAAATATTGTGTTCATCTACAAAACCTTTATCGTAGTTAACCGTTACTAATACGAACGGAATTAATAACGGTTAAAGAACAATATCAAATGGTTAATCGAGAACGGTTCCGATCCCTGATCGCAACCTCTATCCCGTAATCGCCTGCCCAGTACCAGGGTGCTTAGCCAAGTTGCCAATCGCTAGCGCTTCATCGTTAATCGCAGCTAACTGTCTTTTCCCCACACTAGCTCGAAAACACCTACTTCCCTCACTAATTTCAGTGAGGAAAGTTGCATTTTAATCACTTGTGAGGGAAGTAAATTGACAGATGAACCGTGAAACGTTCAAAACCATGGAATGTTGAACGCTGGTAGGGCTATGATTCGCTGATTATTTTTTGAGGGACACCATGAAAATTTTATCATACACCAAATTATTTCATTTAATCAAGATAATAAATTCGATTTTTAGTATTTCATAAAACCCTATCGCAAAATCTTATCATATTGGACAAAAACCAGATAGTATACTTTTACATTCAGAACGCAACCCGCTAACACTGACGTCTTATACGTCAATGTTGCCAACTTATAAAAACATACTCGAATGTACAGTTTTGTAAGGAAAGTTTCCTATGTAATATCTTACCAAAAAGTAGGCAATTTAAGTTTACCTCACACATTTTTTTAAAATGATGGATGTTTTAGCTGCCGAGATTCAGATTTTATACTTAAACATCATAGAAATTTTGTCAATTTAATTAATGTAGGTAGGTTTTATTGTAATTATAAAAAAAATCTAGTCACATAGACCTAGTCATTTACCAACTTAAGTTATACTTAAAAGTCTAAAATGTAAGAAAAATATTGCAATTTAGGTATACAAGTTACAACATTAATTGATCTCATAACTATTATATTGATATTATAGTATGTTGCTGTAGTTAAATATTTTGTTACTATAGGTAGTACTAGAACTATACTCTTAAGTTATTTAATAAAAATTGATTAGTTGCATTTATTGTTTTGTTTACACGTTCGTAGCTGCTTCCTCGCTTTAGTGTTGGGAAAAATGTTGTGGGAGGAGTACACATGGGAGCAAAGTTTGTTTAATTATCGTGCCTTGAAACCCTCGCAACGCTCGAGATTCCATTTTTAAACCACTCGTTTCGCTCGTGGTTTAACTATGGTATCTCTCGCTAGCTCGGGTCTCAATATTGGCACGATGATTAAACAACCACTTTCCTCTCTTGTACAACAAATAACTATTGTCGCACTAATATGAAAGAGTGACAGAGAGGGAAAACTACGTTACGCTACTAGGCGCTAGCGATTGGCATCTTGGCTAAGCACCCAGGTGCCAAGGTTTAAAACGTTTTACCCCAGAGTCCCAGGGCACAGCCGTCTCAACAGCAACGGAGTCGTTTTGCCGGATCAAATTTGCGTACTTGGCACGATTATTGAGCCTGTACGCTTAGCACATGATTGGCATGTCAGTATGTCGCCGCGAGATAGATTTACCATCTTTTACCAACTACTTACATGAATAAAAGAGGGGTGGATAGTCGTATCACGCAGTGACATTGTCGCACTGATCCTGTGCTAAGCCTACTGGCCGCGTATTCCGCCGCACCTGTTGCCAAACGAATCTGCCAACCACCACATAATACCACCAACCACCAACTTTGACACTAGTGGTAACAACTGGGATTTTTTTCCCACCTGTTACCACCAGAGTACTTGGTGCTAACTACTGGGATTTTTTTTTCCACTAGTTACCACATAAATATTTGATGGTAACTACTGGGTGGTACTGGGTGGTAACAGTTGGGAATTTTAATTCCCAGTTGTTCCCAGTGGTAACAGGTGGGAAAAAAAATCCCAGTTGTTACCACTGGTGTCAAGTTGGTGGTAACAGGTGGGAATAACCCAACGAATCGTTTCTGCGAGTTGCGACGCAGCAAATGTGCTGATGTACGTGGCATCCCACAGCAAACATCGGCCTTTGGACCATGGAACCAAAGGAAGTCCGTCCGGCGTCTTCCTGTCGGTTCGGCTGAGACTTAAGTTAACCTACCTATGTGTGTGTGGCCCTGCGAAAATTCAACTACACTAAAAACTTCTTCCATCTTGTTGCTTAAATAATATAAATAAATATCTTGGGACGTCTTACACAAATCGACCTAGTCCCACGGTAAGCTCAATTAAGGCTTATGATGTGGGTACCAGGCGACGATATATATAATAGATACTTAAATACATAGACAGCCATGACCAAGGAACAAATATTTGTGATAAATAAATACACAAATAATGCCCTCGCCGGGATTCGAACCCGGAACCTCTACTACTGGACATGAGCAAGGCCTATGACAAAGTGTCATATAAAATACTACTCGATAAACTCTATAACATTGGTGTAAGGGGCATTGCTCATAAATGGTTCCAATCCTACTTATCGAATCGAACACAGCTTGTCCAATTAGAATATAATAATTCTGATACTAGATTTATAGAAAATGTACAGTCAGAACAGAAAAATTTGTTAGGCTCAATACCACAAGGCAGTAATCTCGGGTGTCTTTTGTTTTTAATTTATATAAACCAGCTTCCAAAAATACTAGACCACACTTGTGTCTTATTTGCCGATGATATTTCTATAGTTTTCCCTTATTCTAATTCTAATAATAATCTTAACTCTATTTTACATAATATTTTAACTAAAGTGACTGACTGGCTTGATCTCCACAACCTTGAATTAAATTTAGATAAAACAAAAATTATGCATTTTAAACCACATCAAAAAAGTAATTTAGATATCAACTTTATTTATAATAACCAAGCACTGGAATGCATAAACGTGTCAAGCCTTCTTGGACTTGAAATCGATACAAATATTAACTGGAAATGCCACATACAAAAAATTGTATCAAAATTATCGAGCTTTACCTACGCGTTAATGGAAATAAAAAAACACACTGATCTCAAAACAGCTCTATGTGCCTACCACGCATTTGCCCACTCATGGCTACGTTACGGTATTTTGATATGGGGGAATAGTACAAATGTTAACGACCTATTCTTGTTACAAAAAAAATGTATAAGGATCTTAGTAAACATAAATCAAACAGACAGCTGCAGACCGCATTTCCCGAAGCTTAATATTATGACACTGACATCTCTATACATATTCGAACTTTGTAAATTTTTACGAAAATATAATCACTTCTTCCCAGTAGCAAAGATTCCCACTAATTGTAACCTACGCCCTAGAGACAGAATTCCAATACCTTCATCAAAGTTGAAAATGCATGCTTCTAGTCCACATGTAATGTGTATAAAGGTTTATAATAAACTACCAAAGAACATCAGAGATGAACAGACGAACACCCTGTTTAATACAAAACTTACAAAATATTTAGTGGATAGCTGTTATTATTCATTGCAGGAGTTTTTAGATAATTAGTGTATTTTACAATATTTAATATAGAGATAGATATAAGTTTGAATTATATGTTACATGTAAAAAATGCATAAAAAATACATACTACTGTTTAATGTAAGTAGCTTAGTTTATTAATTGTAATGTATTGTGTTGTAGTGCCCTACAGGGTTTCATAGCTGAACAAATAAAATGTATCATCATGTATACCTGTGAAAGCAATAAATATACTGAATACTGAATACTGAATACCTCCAGCTTCGTAGGCAGGGTCACTACCAACTACACTACGGAGGCTGACAAAAATTAAATGAATATCCATATGACAGATATATTTCGCTATTATAAATGTTTAGTTACATACATTTCGCACACGTTTACTACAGACTGCAAGTGTAGATTACTATGTATGTGGTATTTATATTAATAATAAAAGAACGTAAGTTAAAAATATTTATTATTCTCAACAATATTCGTATAAACTATAAGCGCTTAAAAACATCGAATCAAACTCGAGTGCCCAACTATCACAAAAATATATTCGGATAAAACGACAACAAGACGATTTTACGGATATCATCGTCATCATCAGCCTATGATAGTCCACTGCTGGACGTAGGCCTCTCCTATTAACTATGTGTATAGACGCATAAGGCACTGGTCTCACCGCGAGCTACTAAGCTATGGACTATGGGCTATAAACACGAACAAAAGATACGCACTCCCGTGTCTCTTTGCGGTAAATGCCCATAATCGCCACGCTGGGCAAGCGGATTGGCGATCGCAGTAATGTGTCCACTATAATGACGCTGCGACGTTTACGGATATAAACAGTCACAATTATACATTTGCTGTAAAAATAGTAAAATGCTGGTAGATCATCATAATCATCAAGTTACGCACGTCAATAAGGAAAGTAAAGGTGCTTTCAGACCAAAAGAGCATTCGCTGTTCTATCCCCCGCTCTACGCAATCAACCAATCACGTTTTGTGTAACGATCGAATTTCGTAGTGGGAGGTTAGAATAGCGAATGTTCGCTTGGTCGGAATGCACCTTTATATGGCATATAAAAACAATTACAATAGAATACACACAAATCGATCGATATCTAAAATAAATGCATTGTATAGCAAATGCATTTTACAATACTTATTAGTAGGTATCTAAAGTATAAAGCGTGTACAGTCGCCATCACATGTATCGGAGCAAACACGGTGCTCAATAATATCAGAACATGCATCCTAGAGGTCGATGAATACTTACTGATTCCGGATGTATAAGGCCGGCCTAAGTGTATTAATTCATAATCTGATTCCGGATGTATAAGGCCGGCCTTACATTCGCCTGGCTGAATGCGCCAAGAGCGCGTAGACATTATAAAAAAAGTTAAATAATTAATATTATTCATAAAAAAATATTCACAATGTAAATTTAAATTTACGTTATTTGGTGAAAGATGCAATGTAAGCACGAATAAGTCTCTGAACGCTTTCTTTTTCTGACATTTCTCCATTTCACAAACGTTCGGAAATCTCATTATTACGTTGATTCATTTGATTTTTTTCCAATGTAACTAATGTTTAAAAAATAATGTTCCATGTTCCTCGGTTCCTCGTCGTTCGTCGTTACGTCGTTAAAGTCGTTCTAGTCTATGCTATGCTGTGCTGTGGTTCATGTTTATGTTCATTTATGTTCACATTGTTCATTCTCATCACTTAAATCAATGATTCTCATTCTTTAATTTGATTTGTTTGATTTACTTAACCGTGTAACGAAAATTGATGATTAGATTAACACGCACGTGTTAAGTACCGTAACACTATAATCTTGAAGGGACCACATTATCAAGAAGTTTCTGTTTAATCCTAGTTAACAGCACTTATAAAACTGGTAAGAAACTTTGTTATATACTTGCCTACTGTCTTAGACTGATTCTCTGTTTTCACAGAATCGTTGAAAAAGCCCTCCGAAGTTGATTAGGGCGAAATAATGCTCGTTTTTATTTAACATGCTCGCATTTTAGAGTCAGAAAACATTCCATATAGGTAGCTTTTAACTTTACTTCCACGATAAAACATTCCTTATACTAGGTTTTAACTTTACTTCCACGAGAAAACATTCCTTACACTAGCTCAGCCCCATACATAGTAATTTTGACCAAAACCAAATTTTATTTAGGAGCCAATATCTTGGTAATTATCAAGTTTAAAGAAATATTGTCCATACAAAACATGCTTATTTTAGCGTCCTCTATACAATAGCATCATAAAAAATACGTGTCATAATGACACCACCTCCATCAAAAAATTTCTAAGTCCCGCGCCCCCTTTGCTATACTCTGACCGTCACACAAATATTACATATACAAGAGATAGTAGTGTGCTAGAAAATAATAATAAAGCTAAGATAAGAATAGCCTTTTTATAATATTTATTCACCAAAAAATTATTATTGTTTACTAGATTGTTTATTTATTAAGTTTAGAGTATAATTAATCATATCTTAATCTTATATGTTAATCTTGTCTATATATTAGTGAACTATAACAAATAAATAAAAAATAACTTTATTTTGTATAATTTTTTTTTACAGATCTGTAGCAACTGCAGGAAACCAAATTGCTTCAAGTCATAATCAATATCAGTTTAAAATGGATGTAGATGAAGTTGAAACTACA
This sequence comes from Thaumatotibia leucotreta, assembly GCA_025490895.1. NCBI lineage: Eukaryota > Metazoa > Arthropoda > Insecta > Lepidoptera > Tortricidae > Thaumatotibia > Thaumatotibia leucotreta. The sequence continues at coordinate 45,651 of JALPQI010005141.1, read as the reverse complement.
TATTTTATAATTGATTCTATAACCACCCAGTATGATGAAGATACAGAAAAAACAAACAATGAAGAACCATATGAAACTAATGAAAATACGAATAATAATGTAACAGAGGCATTACAGAATATGCAACTAAAAGCATCAGTTGGTCAAAATGATGAGAAAAATATTCAAAAACATCTGGAAACAAAGAATTATAGTGTCAATCCCCAAAGGAAAAATATTATACCTACAGCCAGCCGTTGGCTTAGTACTTATAACATTGCCCAAGCAACATTAGGAACAGAAAAAACTGAGAATCCAATACACAATATTGCTAAAGAATTACATGGAAAACATACTAATGAGACATATGTAGAATTGTTACACAAAATTGCACAAAACACGCATATAAAAATAATAGATGGAGCTATGCAAGTGAAAACAAGAGACAAGTCATTATATGTCCCATTTGATAATTTTCACAGTTATTTACGCGACCAAAATAATATTTGGTGTATAATGTGCCATGTTTCATTTCTTGAAAAAGATGCAGACATTCACAAGTATGAAGTAATGCATATGAATAATGTTGTAAGGACTATAGATTATCGAGGTTTGAGAAAGGTAATAATATTGGGTAATATTTGAATATTAATCCATTTTTTTTATTAACTAACCTACTCTACAATGTGCCCATGAGGAAAGGGAAAAAATTAAACAGCGGATTTCTGACCAAATTTGAAGTTAAAAATGTCATTATGAAGTTTTTTGGATTCAGTCTATTTTAAGAGGAAATTAGATTTTTTCTTAAAACTGTTTTAGATTGTTACGCTATGATAAACGCATTTTAGGAAACGTTTTCGTTACCATGTTGTCTTAGTCTTGTCACACTTAATTGACAAACATCAAATGAACAAAAAAATCTTTAATTACCTAGCAAATGTAAGAAAATACTTTAAAGTGCATTTTTTGCGATAGTTTTATTAATAAAATCCTTTTTTTGGCCAAAACTCATTTTTTTGCTTTTTTTAGTCTCAGGAATATGTTGTTAGAATTTTTCCCTTTCCTCATGGGCACCTTGTATAACTAAAATTGGCCCTTGTGGTATTGTGCCGAGGATTGTCTGTTCATAGAAAATTTGAATTTGCTGCAATTTTTTACTGACAAGGATTGTTAATTCGACGGAGTATAAATTATCATAATTAATTGTAACATTTTTCTTTTTAAATGAACAATGTTAATGTTTTTTGTTGTATTTTCTATCACTCTCAAACTGTGCTTGTTTACTTGGCAAAATAAAAGATATTTGTCCTATATTTTTGTTACACTATCTATTCACATATTAGACTTATAATTTCTGTATTTATGGGTAATATTTTTTTATATTACAGGTAACCTATTTGTACAGTCACTGCATCATATGCAACCTAAGAGTCAAGAACAAAAAAGAAGCAGCAGCTCATATCAAAACATCGAGCCATGTCAATACAAGAAAAGATTTAGTAAAAACTTAGTATGAATCAATAAAAATAAAAGTTATACTTTGTTTATCAAAGCTATTAAAATAAAATAATTATTACTTGGACTGTAATTGTTTTTAATTTTGTGTGAAGTTATAGTCTTATTGGTGCAGGCCACATTGCACACAGAGCAGATGGTTGATGGGGTCAAAAAGTGCTCGAGTGGAGACCACGCGTAGGACATCCACCCACAAGATGAAAATACGATCTTATGAAGGTCGCCTGGACATGCTGGATGAATTAGAACGTGACTGCAACAACGACATACGATTAGACGCGGTACCATCATAGGCCTACTAGTTTACATACATTCTAATAAAAAAGGCGCAATTCTGCACATGATAAAATACATTGCCGTTTCTTTCTGTAGATGAGAGATTCTTCAAAGTTGAACAATCATATTTTACAGACAAACGGGTCTTAATCGCGTAAACTTACGTTTAATTATATCCTGACGTTTCGGGCATGACGTTACACCCGTGGTCTGCCTGCGACCACGGGTGTAACGTCATGCGTGATAATCGTCTGTAAAATATGAGTGATAATCGTGAAAGTTTAAATCAATATAAAGTTGAACAATGTTCTCAACGAATCAATCTGTGGGAATTGAAGCACATTTTTTTTTCCCACATAAAAAGACTTCAGAATTGAAGTCTACTGGGCCTGCTGTAGCATATGTTACTTTTGCTGTAAGGTTAATCTGCCTCTGAAGCCGTGTTTTTAGTGTTCTGAGCGAGCATTTGCTTGTATGTAGGCTGACGAATGAACATTTTGCTATGTGAAATCCTGTTTTCATCTGCCCAAGAACAAATGAATGAGCATTCATTTGTTCTTGGGCAGATGAAACTGGGCTCAAAACACTAAGTGAAAACGCAGCTAGTATAACAAGTAGGCTAACTACCGCTATAGAAATAGTGAACTATTGAAACAAATTGTCCAAAGAAATAACTATTATCCAGAACAATTTTATTATTTTAATGGTTTAGGATAATATTGGTTGATTTGCAGTATTCAATGATGAATACTTTTCTTCATTGAATACTGCAAATCATCATTGAATACTGCAAATCAACCAATATTATCCTAAACCATTAAAATAATAAAATTCCCAAACCGAAACACAGCAGTGCATATCCATGCACTGCTGTGTTTCGGTTTGGGAGTAAGATAGCCAGTGTAATTTAATTACTGGCATGGATAGAGGCAATCCATCTAAAACCTCAGGGTACATCATTATGTCCATGGGTGTCAGTTCCTGTTTTCCATCAGGTGGGCTGAAAGCCAAGTTGTCTACCTTTGTCACATAAAAAAATTCCATGGTATTTCCACTACATATTATATTTATTATAAAATAAAGAAATGCATATGAGAATTTTTAAAGCGAGTGAATTACATTTTTCTACCACGATTTGCTACATCTGCAGAGGTTGTCCGTGATCACATCACAGATTTGTAGTAATAAGTATACATATTCGACGGCACCATCGTACCAGGTTCTAAGTTCTGAAGAAACCTTCACCCTTCACCACTTTGCACCTTATACGTTGTTGTCATCAAATATTCAATAATTAAATAGATCAGCACTTTCCGCTACAATAGCTTATTTACTCTATCGATATAAAACGTTTACGATTGGCAAGTTTTCCAGCTTTCGCCGTTTTTCTAATTTACAAGCTGAAAAAAATAGTAATTTGAAATGTTTTTGTTTTCAGTGTTTTGACAGATGCTTGACAGTTATAGTTATAGGGCTTTTCTTTAACAAGGCCTTAGACTCACGCGCGAATCGCGGCGAGTGTGAGCAAAGAAAATAATACTCTACGAGGTGGTGTGTATAATGTAGTCTGCAAAATTGACGGTACGTTGGCGATAAGGGCTGTTAAAAGCATCTTCACACCTCAGAAATGCATAAAAAAATTTAAAATCACACAAGGCAGCATGGCTTAGTGCTGTCGCCTGTTCCCAAAGACAAGTTAGAAGAAAAAAAAATTGACAGCTCTAGGTTTGTTTGATTTGACAGAGAGCCAGCTACGTAGATTTCACCTCATCAGTTATAGTTGTAAATGTTGAAATAATTAAAAATGGCTTATAAAAATGTTTGTCATGGCTGTTTATCTGTTGATAGACAGCTAGATATAATTGAGGAGCACGCGAAACTGTACAATCGGCTGTTGTTGAAGAAATCGGATTTTAATGTAAGTATCATACATTACTACCAAAAATTCTAAATAATTGATGTATTTAACAGAAGTAACACTCTTATAATATTTGTTTATGTTTTAATATTTAAGTAAATACACACATCGTTAATTTACTAAACACTATATGGATTTAGTTTAGGATCCAATTTCGTTTTTCATACGTCATTATATAATGTCATATATCACATATAATTTCAGATCAAGAAGGTGAGGATGTGCTGGGAGTGCCGCAAAATTCTGAAAAACATTAAAGCTTTCCGTGTGAGGATAACACAAGCCCAAAAACTTTTAAATAATAAGACTTTGGTATGTTGTTTATGAACAGAATTGTACATAGGCATACAATTTTGCCTAAAAAAAGTTAATTAGAGGGTTGCATGGTGAAACCCGATAAGTCAAGCAAACCCATTTTTGAAATACAAACCATATCAATATGAAATATAACAATTACATGAGGGTGACTTTTTAATTTAAAATTGTCTCAACTTAACGGGGTTTCACCGGGCAACCCTCGAATTAAGTTTTTTAGGGTTTTTCATCTTCAATTTTAATTCATTTGTTCTCCATCTTGTTTTACTTCTTTGGTACTATTTAAATTAATAATAAATTAATTTTAAATTATGATTTGTTTGAGTTAAGGATGAATTGCAATACATTTTAAAATAAAAATATAAAGAATACTAAAAAAATCTTAGAAATTATGTATTATATGAAATGATGTTGCTAAAAATGTTAAAATTAAGTCAATTTGTTTTATGATTACTTTTTTACTGTTGACTGTGAACTTTTATTTTATTGTAGAATTTCATTCACTATTTTTTTTCATTTAACTGGGTATTTTTTTTTCCACATTATAGTTATTCAAATCAATTCGAATTCGCCATATTAATATTTTTTGCTGTTTATTTGCAGATTCAACACTCCCTATCAAACCTTACCGTATCAAAGAAAATAGATGATTACCAATTAATATTAGATGAAGAAAAAGTTAACATAACACCAAACATTTTTGAAAAGGAATTTGGTGTTAAACAGGAGAATTTTCAAGATTTACATGCTGTTGGGATAAAAGATATATATGATGTACATGTGGATGTAAAAGAAGAGATTAAAGATGAATGTTTTGAGTTTGACGCTGATGATAAAGATGGTGTAACAGAATTGGGTAGGTACAATTTTTGAAATATGTATATTAGGTATACCGTAAAGTAGGGTTACATTAGCCCTAGGGGGTAACATTGCCCACACGAAAAAAACCGCTTTGATTGACTTAAATAAATATAAAGATGGCATCTAACATTTTATCTAAACGATGTCAAGCAAATAATATTGTTTGAATTCATTAAATAATTTACCAAGATGGATTTTTTTGGGTGGGTAATCTTACCCCCTAGGGCTAATGTAAACCGGCTTTACCGATAATATTGTTTATATTATAAGTATAATACAGAGTACTAGGGACAGTCACACTTAGCTACTTTCACTATGAAGACAACCAAGAAATCGCAAAAAAAATCTCATAATTAAATAAATAAATATCTGGGACATCTTACACAAATCAACCTCCCACGGTAAGCTCAATTAAGTCTTATGATGTGAGTACCAGACAGCCATGACCAAGGAACAGAAAGGATTTTATATCATTTTAATTAAGTAATTTTTTCTTAATAGATTTTTAATCTAAGGAGGTTTTTAACTTTTTTTAACACTATGGAGCAAAGAAAAGCTTAAAACTGATTTAGAAGGTTATACAAGTGAATTCTAACTATAAACACATAGAGATCATTTTTGTATAAGGTGTCCAGTTACTGGAGAGTGGCCAGTTACTAGCAATTTACCCTAGTCCTTAAAAATGTATTGTAAAAAAAATCTAAAGAAACAATATAGTCTGACCAACAATTCCTGTCAGTTAAAAAGGCGCCAAATTCAAATTTTCTATGGGTAGTCAACTCTTTGTGCCTACATTTTTTGATTTTGAACTTTTCTAATATCAGGGATTGTTGTACAGGTAAATTCACGAAAGCTGGCACGAATGGATCGAGTAAATGACAGAAAGTATCTATGTGTGGATGTTTTAATGACAGTAGATACAGGTTGGTATAGGACGACCGCATACACACAGTGATGGATGCCATTCATTTCATTCATTCCATTCGTGCCAGCTTTAGTGAATTTACCTGTACTTACACACACACACAGCTACAAACACACACACACACACACACACACATACACACACACACACACACACACACACACACACACACACACACACAAACACACTCACACACACACACACACACCGAGACAGAAGAGAAGAGAATTAAAACATTTACTTTTATAAAAACATATTGAAGTGCCTTTATAAACGTGTACCTACTCTATTAGATGATTTAGTTCCTGTTGAATATCTTGGGAAAAAGAAGAAGATAAAAGTCGAATGCAGAAAGAAGAAACGTGGAGAGCTGAAACAGAAATATAGAACTATTATTATGGAAGATATTCCAGATAAAAGGAATTATTATGACATAGTGAGTAAAAACCATTGAACTATTCTTAGAATATAAAATATTATCGAACCGGGTTACTCACGCATTTAAGTGGATGATTGCTTGGCATGTTTCGACCCATTAAGAGGGTCCTCGTCCGGAGCACCCTCGGTCAAAGCCCGACGCATACTGCGGGCCTGCGCCCTGCTAGAACTGGTACTGGCAGCGGGCGGTGGTGGCGGGGGCGATGCAAGGAAAGATCTACCCTCAGTACCTATCCTCAATGAAACATGTCGAGCAATCATTGACTTAAATACGTGAGTAACCCGGTTCGATAATATTTTAATATGTTTGAGTCTCACGTTGGGTATTGTGTCTACTAAAAGAGTCAAGTGTGTAAAACAACTTAAATGTTTTTTCATCACACCTGTTCTGTAAGCCGTAGATGCGTCGTTATACCCTAGGGCTGTCAAAGATTTCCATACAACATTACGTCGCACTAGCGCGGCCCGAGCCGCGCCGAGATTTCATCCCTGATTTTGAGAAATGCTTTAGACCATTTTAGAGTAGTTTTGTGAAAATATATTGTTTTATTTACTTTTTTTGCCTCACAGGTGTGGGAAAACAAAAATTGTGTGCCACGGGCGGTACAAAAATTATGAACTCGTGTGAAGTAAAGCCCGCGCCTTCGGCTAGGGCTTCTTTCTTATTTGCCGCCCTTAATACTCAATGTACTATTACAAACCGGCTGCTCTAAATATAGTGCCTTAATTTCTTCAGGTAAAAATAGACCAGGAGACGGCTAGAATGTGGCTGGAGGAGAGAAGGAAGACGACGAGTAAAAAGAAGTTCCAATGCCTCCTCTGCTACGCCGGCTTCTCGCAGCAGAAGTTTTACGACCGCCATCTTGCGCTGCTACACGCTCGGGTATGAGCACAGAATTAGATTTGGATAGAAGAAACAAACTTCATTCATTTGTATGGCGGCCGAGCGTGTCAGATTTTGTACTGAAGTTGTTACTTGCCTATGATTTTAAATATGTCTCAGGCCCTTGAGTATTCATATTTTTTTGTGTTGTTGCAATTAATATTACTTAAGGAGGCATTATGAATGTTTTTGTTCACTTCAACTTACAAAATTTGACGCCCGAAAGCTACAAGCTGCGATTAAAGACGGGCAACTCAGTGGATTTCACCAAGTTCATTTGACACGCTAAGTAGATTCGTTTGCTTGATCTATGGTATATATGACATTTGTGGGCATTCCGCAAAGCTTATACACTTTTTATACAACTGAGCATATCTCAAAAAGTTTTTACACGATGAAGTATTAAGGTGCGGTTAAACTAAAAGAGCATTCGCTGTTCTAACCTCCCACTCTACGAAATTCGATCGGTACGCAAAGCGTGATTGGTTGATTTCTGAGAACGGGCGCTAGAACAGCGAATGCTCTTTTGGTTTAAACGCACCTTTAGGCATTTCTCGAAACATTTGTGTACACAATTATGAGTATTACCTACTCAAAGAGCTTGCACACAATTAATCACCATTTCTTAAAAAGCTAGTAAACTATTATTGAACATTTTACAAAAAGCTTTTGTACACAACAATTGAGTAGGTATATATAAAAACTTTCAAACAATTATTGAGCATTTCTTATACAAATTATTCTTGTACATAATTATTAAGAAGTAGCTTTTACCCGCGCCTTCGCCCGCGTTTAAGCATATTATTTAATATTATTCAGCATTGCTCAAAACCTTGTACACAATCACTGAGCAATTCTCATAAAGCTTATAAACAATTATCGAGCAAGAAATTTAAAACAATTATTGAGCATTTAGTTTTAATAAAACGTAATTCTATATTTTTTAAATTATAGACTATTTTACATTCTGTGTTTCCCAGAAAAACAAATTCGAATGCGACCTCTGCGGCTGTCGGTTCCCGGACCGCTGTCGATTAAAACGCCACGTCAATAACCATTACGTGCAGTACTCGTGCAAGCTGTGCGGGCAGCAGTACCCGGCGCGCAGTATGCTGTACGTCCACTTCGTGCACGGACCGCACGGCCGCCGCCTGGAGTGTAGAGAGTGCGGGGCGAGGTTCCAGTGAGTATAAACCCCATTCATAATCGTCTCCTAACCTAGTAAGGTGAAGTGACTGACGTTACAGGAGCAGAAATTATACTCAAGGTGGTTTGTGGTAGAATGACCTTTATTTAATAGAAAGGGTTTCCTTATATAGTAATTTAGTTCCATACGAAGAAGGTTACATGATGCAATAGAAAGCGTACATTACCAACAGTCAAGCATCATTACCCATGGTACAATGGGTAGTTAAATAGGTACTTTATCCTAGTGTGCGTGTGCACTCAGCCCCATCCATTTATACAGTGTGTAAAAGACATCATTACTAAAACCTTTACACCCTGTATACCTACTGTACAAAGGGCTTAGCCAATATGCCTTGAAATCGTATACGATAAGTGATAAGTCACGTCACCGTTATTTGTTTTTATGTAAATACAGTAGTTCCTGCAATTTATTAGTAACACAAAGAACACGGTCAGTTAAAAAATGAAATTCTATACATACCAACATTACCAACCCCATTGCGTCCTTGTGTAGAAAGCAGTATTTGCTATGAACAGAGGGCCGGATTTAGGGGGGGGGCAACAGGGGCTACAGCCCCCACAACTAAGATTTCGAAAAAAAAAATTCTAATTCCAAGTAGTAAACACAGGTAAATTTGTTTTTGTTTTAGGATTGAAAGTGATCTACTCCGAAAATTTGATTTCAGCGAAATCATCAACGATTTTTCGGCGAAAAAAGCTGGGAAGATTCCGTTCGTTAACGCTAAAATTTAATTTTAGATAGTTCTCGTTTCCGATTATATTTATATGTGTGTTAAATAATAAAATAATGTAAACTTATTGTAAACTTAACCACAAAAAAATATTTATTGAAAAACTTGACTGAAAAAAATTGTCTACTTTATTTGGAAAATAATTGGGCCTGGCCCCCAATCCTTTGTTGCCCCGAAGCCTCTCAACCTCTAAACCCGGCCCTGAATACTATAGCAAAAAGCTGCCTTAAGTTCAAGGCAAAATGTGTTTTTGCAGCATTACTCATAAAAGTCCCCTAACCTAGCAAGGCGGGCCTAGCCAAAATTACATTCCGCAATCGTTTAAGCGATAAGTCACGTGACCATAATAATGCTAACACATACGCTGTAATGCATGTCCCCTTTCATAATGAAGTACTTATTAAGTACTAGTTATTGAGCATAAAAAAATCTACACAATTATTGAGCGTTTCTCAAAAAGTCTGTACACCATTATCGAGCATTTCCTAGAAAATTCGTAGAAAATTATTGAGCATTTCTCAAAAAGTTTGTACACCATTATTGAGCCTTTCTCAAAAAGTTTTTACACAATTATTGAGCATTACTCATAAAGGTTATACACAGTTATTTGTACGCATATTATATGTATTTATAATATTTTCTTTGGTTACCGCGAGGATTATACACATGAATTAAAATTATAGAAAACGGATAAACTCGCTTATATTAATTGAATTTACCTTCATACAGACGTTTCGAACACTTTACAGGGTTCGTGGTCTGCGGGCGACTCGATAGGTTAGTTTATCCGTTTTCCATAGTATTATTTCATATATATTGATATTAGTTAATTTATTTCATAAAAAAACATACAAAGACAGTAAACACATGAAAATAGTAATTTTTTCTTTCGCAGCTGCAACAAGCCGCGCGAGTTTTTCGCCCACTACCGCACCACGCACGGGCAGCCGCAGTGCGATCACTGCGGGATGCGGTGCTCTAATAAGACCAGGCTCGCGCACCACATACAGTGAGTCACCCTTCGAATTTCTACGCTCCAAGGTCTCCAACCAAGGACACTCTGACCTTACTCTGAGGCTTTACCTGTAGGCTTATGATGGTACCGAGTTTAATCGTTTGTCGTTGTTGCCGTCAGGTTCTAACAAGTATGCAAGTACGAAAGTGATGCGTAGCACGATAAATAGATAAAACGGGACCATCATAAAGGCTGGGTCACACCAGATGCGTGTACGTGCACGTGCACGTGCGCGTTGCGTGCACCGCGTGCACGGCACCCATGTCACACCGAGAGCTGCGCACGCAGAGCTGTGCACGCAACGGTGGCGGACGATTTGTTTAATATTATGATCCTTTATTTATTTCTGTCTTTATAAAAATGTCTATAATAATCTTTTTTTTTTATGTAATACATTCTTTAATGCATGTTATTTTAATAAGATGTATTATTATACTGTTTTGAAAAAATAAGTCCACCTGAGTTTCTTACTGGTTCTTCTCAGGAACGGCGTAGGGTTTGAACCAGTAGTAGATTTTTTTCTCTCATGTCAGACGATTCGAAAGTGCTTATTAATAAGCTTACTTGAATAAAGAATAGTTTGACTTTGACTTTGACTTTGATGCAGCACCGCTGTGTGACTAGCCGCCGGGAGGGAGGCGGGCGGCGGCGATCGGGGGTGTCGGTGGAGGCCGGGGGTGGTGGGTGGCGGCGAGGGAGGTGGGCGGCGACGAATGGCGGTGGGGAGAGGTGGGTGACGATGGGTGGAGGAGTCCGGGGGTGGGGGTGGTGGGCGACGGCGGGTGGTGGTGGGTGGTGACCGGGGTGGCGGGCGGCGACGGGTGATGGTGGGTGGGGACGGGTTGCGGTGGGGGGAGGTGGGTGGTGACCGGGGTGGCGGGCGGCGACGGGTGATGGTGGGTGGGGACGGGTTGCGGTGGGGGGAGGTGGGTGGTGACCGGGGTGGCGGGCGGCGACGGGTGATGGTGGGTGGGGACGGGTTGAAGTGGGGGAGGCGGGTGGCGACCGGGGGTGTTGGCGGGTGAAGCGGCGGGTGAAGCGGCGGGGGGGAGGTGGGTGGTTACGGGTGGCCACCCACCACCACACGGCGCCGCTCACCACCCCCGGTCACCACCCACCTCCCCCCACCGCAATCCGTCACCACCCACCACCACCCGTCGCTGCCCGCCACCCCCGTCCTCCGCCCGCCACCACCCGCCTGTACCCGCCGCCACCCACCACCACTCGTCAACACCCACCACCACTCGTCACGACTAGGGCTCGTGGTCGTGACCGTGTTTCGTGTAACCGTAGCCGGATCCCCGTTGCCGTGTTACACGGCAACGGTTTTAAGGCCCGTTTCCTGCGTGTTACACGGCTACGTATCAATAAAGTTACGTATACACGTGTACACGGGGATACGTATCTTAATTACACGCAGATCCGTACCGCCCGCGTTGTTGAGTGACGATTCGATGTGTTGTCTTTAAGGACTAAGGAAAACGGATGAGAATGTTCCGTGATATTTGTGAATCTAATTTAGTGGTTACCTAATTGCTTTTCTAACGTAAAGTGCGATAACTCAGTTGGACTTAATTTCAGTATGATAACGTGTATACCTACTGAGATTAAATTTTACATATTAATATTTTACTTTCTAAGGTAAGAAGGGCAGAATTATAAAATATATATATTTTCTGAGTTCAATATTAATAAAAACTAACACATTGTCATGTATTAATTACCTAATTTAATAATGAGATGTGAACGGAAGTTAAAAAATACATCACACAGTGCGGAGTAAATATTTTTTCTTAGTTCTAAATATCATAATTTAAGTTTTTCTCTCGTGCAATAAAGTTGATATAAATAAATACATAAATCAATATTGAGGGTACCAGACAACGATTAATCTATACTAGGAAACCCGTAACTCAGGAACAAAATAAATGCGTCAAAAATATACAAATTTACAGCGTTATTTCCTACAAATTAAGGAACTTTTAAAATATAAAAGGATATTAAAAAGCAATATAATTAAAAAATACAATATACTAACTCATTGGATGTCGTGACGATGACGGGAGATTTTAGGTGCACCGCTTTCAAATGCTTTCCTATCGATACTGTTGTACCACCACGACACGAAAACTCATTGTTCGTACGATCATTGCACAAACTGCATAAAGCCGTGTCACCGACCCTGGTGGCATAACTCCACACCCAACTGATCTTCATTATTAATACACTTTAAAAACGCTATCTTCTGACCAACAGTAACAATACAAAAACGTAACAAAATAATAAAAAAACAATTAATTAAAATTCGACTAAACTCTCGCTAAGTCTGTCCGGCCTGCAATCTTATTAGTGACTAAGCACGTATAAAACCATAACCCGAAATCGCCCTTTTCAAATTTACTAAAACATCCCCGCTTATCTATATCAAAACAAAGATGCGGCTATTTCATTCAACTTCACAAACAAAAGGTGTACCAGGTAAAGCCCAAGTTAACATATTTATCAGTAAAATTACCACGTGTGGTCAATTACATCGCAGAGAAACTATTGTTAGCTACTTTGCGCGTGCAAATTCTTAGTATAGGTCTTATCTACAAAAGGGCCGCCCTGTCAGGTAATAAACTTAAATGAACGACTGTATTATCTTTTATGTATAGCAATTTGGCCAAATATTTTTAACATTCATTTTTAATTTTTCTATCTGGTGATTCAAAATCACAATATAAATTCTAATCCATAAATATCACCGTCGCTTGTTATATAGTACACAGTACCTACCACGTTATTCTATAACATAAATCGATACGAAAAATGCAAGTCTAATCAATAAAATACCATTCGTCCCGATTCAGAGTATAATACTCAATACGTACTTTAAAAACAAGCTGTTATTCAATAATAGGCCTTATTTGTTTGCATAGTAATTGGTCCGGCCGGATCCATGCCACGGGCAGTCGTTGCCAGAACGAAGCCAAGATTCGTAGATACGTATACAAACAAAGATTCGGATACGTATCTCGGCGTGACTGTGAAATTCGTGATCTTAGTACCGCCGGGGTTAAGAACACGGAGCTACGGTTCGGCGAATAGTACGTATATCGGGAGCCCTAGTCACGACCCACCACCACCCGTCTCCGCCCGCCACTACCCGTCGCCACCTGCCTCCCCCCGCCACCAACTTTCGCCACCCACCGCCACCCGTCGCCGCCCGCCACCCCACGCTGCCACCCGCCACCACCCGTCGCCGCCCACTTCCCCCTGCCGCCGCCCGCCACTCCCGGCCTCCGCCCGCCACCCCCGGGCTCCGTCCCCAGGCGCTCGCCTCCCCTAGCCGCCGCCCGCCGCCACCCGTCACCCGGTGTCGTATTTGGCAATCGATTACAAAAACCATAAATACAAGAGCCGCACAGCACCAAGCAATGCGTGATCCAACCTGTTCGGTTCGCCGTCTCATAGGGAACGCCGGTAAATACTACGTCATCACAGCGCTCATCGCAGCGACGTTGCCGCTCCGCTGCGTGAGCGCGTGCACGCAGCACGCAACCGATTTTGTCTCGACGGAGCTGCGTTACGTGACGTGCACGCCACGCAAGCGGTGTGCCATCTAATATGACATTTACATAAGCTACAACGCGCACGCCACGCAACGCGCACGTGCACGTGCACGTACACGCATCTGGTGTGACCCAGCCTGAAGTCACCTGCAATGGTCGTAAATCACGGCCGGAAACAAAAAAGGTCGCCGTGAGCCCTGTTTTATATCCCGGTCGATGACTTCCGACGATCCAACGACCTACCTTGGTCGCAACCTAATATACAATAGTCGCAAACGATTTACACTGTAGGAAACTAGCACTATATGTATAAGTATTCCGATGGTCCAACGGTCTGACCTTGGTCGCAACCTACATTACATTTAATAAACCCCATGAAATAAAGGAAATTTATTTCTTTTCAGAATCCGACACTCCGAATACCGCTGCAAAATCTGCAATACGGCTTACGGCTCATTTCACGCGCTCACCAGACACAATAAACGGCAGCATGTGATTGACTCCAGCGAGAGGAACTACTGCGTCGAGTGTGACCAGCAGTTTCCCAACAGGTATATAATAAAAGTCAAACCATTAAATAAAAGCAGCGGCCTATTAAAAGAAGGCGTAGAAATTCAAATTTTGTACGTTTTTTTTAATTGGCCGCGTTTTATTACCGACAGTTTGCTAGACAGAGTATAAATTAAATATCGTTAACATTCGGGCATCCTGACCTAAAGCTTCGTCCTCGAAGAACATAATCGTTTTTTTTTTCGATTACAACAGGTATTCAAGACAAGATACATATAGTATATAGATTTATTTCCAAGTGTAATACACATAGTTTACTGCGATGCCATGTAAACTGTCATTCTAAGGCTCACTCGATTAATGCAAAATTTTGAAGTCCTCATACTTTTCACTTGATCACATATGAGAAGTGTCAAAAGGACTTATTTCAACTTTCAACTTTTTTTAAACTATGAATGAAGTTTTGCTAAGAGTAGAGAAATGCATATATGTTTTGAATTTCAAGTTCTAATAAGTCTCTTCAAGTCCTCTAAAATGTTAAAATTTCAAAGTCCGTATCAAAAGGGCCTATTTCTCCCTTATAGCAATAGAAAGCTATGAGCTTTTAGAAGTGTATTCTATTATAATAACTTATTATTTTGTACTTTTTGTTAAATAAAGGGTTTGTAAAATTCCCTTGAAAAACAGCTTGTGTATTATTTAGTATATTGTATTATAAGCTCACAGGCCGCAACAAAAGGCTTAATTCTAATAGTTTCGCATCAAAAGGGCTTAATTTGGAAAGTTTATAGTATATTAACTTAATAATTAAGTTGATAAAGCAATATATTTGGTGCCATAACATTTATATCAACTTAATTGAGTACTAAAGCTTGTTCACGAAATAAAGTAGCCATCGTAAAATCAGTCTCTACTGTTACACAATAGTCCCATGTAGTTCTATCTAACAGCCATGGGACTGTAAATTCATTCTTCTGTTTTAGGTTTAACAATCCAATATCCAAAAGCATTCGCTGAAAAGTCGTCAAAAACAAAATAACTTCAGATAATGCTTAATGCAAAAGATCACGCTAAAAAAAGTGCGAACTTCCGAGACGATTTCAACAATGTTAGTCATGAAATAGGTAATAAAAATTGTAGACACGAGATTCACAGTTTATTATAGTATCGCTAGTGTAATTTAGTTAAAACCCATTGGGGAACTAAATGACCCAAAATGGTAAAATAAGAAGAAACACTAGTTAAATCCAGAAGTTTAAATAAATGTCCATAATTATGGAGAAATTGATATAAATATCAACCACAGCGTCGGAAAAGATAGACAGAGAGCCCTTCTTTGTAATAACACCCATACTAAGGTACGGTCTCATACAAAAAAAAAGAATTATACAGCAATGGCTACTTTATTTCGTGAACAAGCCTTATATCAAAAACACAGTAAGAGTATCGAAATGGAAACCGTGGCTTTATGTTTTTCTCAATTTCCCAAAAAAAGTTCTAACTGGAAATATGCCCTTTTGAAAAGACACTCCTCATATATTGCAGAGATTACAATTTATAAAAATACATTGTTGCAGTTTAAAATACAACGAGCACGTGAAATATAGCACGAAACACCGCATTAAACCCAGGTAAGGGCATTTTAGTCCATAGACAAAGAGTGGTTTAACTATATAAATATTAAACACTAAAGACAAATAACATAAATAAAAACTATTTCAGTGCCGCCTTCGCCATCTTGAGTGTCAACCGGAAGTGACGTTATAAGACTGTAATTTCTTTAAAGCCCGCTCCACACACACGCGCGAAACATATGAGGGCGGTCTGCAAAATCGACACCACACCACACACGCGTTAGCGGATTCGTGCCGTAATTCGCGCATGAGTGGAGAGCCTCATTAAGAGGAAACGGGAGCAACTTTTTTACTATTCCGTTGCCCATGTGAGCACTGAAATACGTTATAATAATGGTATATTTTTGGAAAAGGAAAGATGGGATTTTGAAACCCTTTTTTCTAAATTTTACGTAGGTATTATAAGGAAAGGTCCCTTTCTATTCTTAGGTGCAATGGAGCTCAGTATTGTGCAAAGCGACAGTCGGTACTTTTTTATATTTTGAAAATTATTGTGCCACTGGTGACCAGAGGGCTGGTCAATATTTCGCTCAGCGAATAAGCATTGCCATATAACGTGGCAATGCGGCCAGCCTTCTGGGCACACTGCCCATTGACAGCGATTTGGGCGAAATTTTTTATTTGTAGGTTCCTTTAATTTATATGTATTTTTTTTAAATTATTGATTTTTTTCAATAAGTAGTGTTAAACTAATTATGTGTCATTGAATGGACTATTATGAAATAAATAATTACCCGTTTTACACAGAAACGGATATTTAAAAAAATCTATTAGGATGGAATTGGTTCGTGGTTCTCAGTAAAATTGCCATGAAAAATACTATATATTAAATAAAAGTACCTGGGACAACTTTTAATAAAATGGCCTTTAACACGTTCAATGCGGTACCCGGGTCCTTCGACCCCATACAAAGTATGGTTAATTACAAGTTAAGCTAATTTGTGTAGTTTATTTTATTATTCATTGTATAGTATGTATTTTATATCCAGTAGGTTTTAGTGTAGTTTAGCTAATTGGAAAACACTGGGTTTCTTTTTAATGCCGTGTCCTTTACGGATGTCTACCATCTCCAGTTCTCCTTCAATTGCTCAAAGGTTAACTGGAAGAGATCCCTTAATGGGATAAGTTCACCTTTGTACAAATCTGTATAATATTCATACTGTTTATTTTGTTTTCTGTGTTTTTGTGCAATAAAGTGTTTACTACTACTACTATAATACTATTAATATATACTACTATTAATTGCCGCAGCGAAGATGTTACCTGTACAGCCAGTTTCCTTTCACGTTTAGATAAAGTTCCATGTTTGCAGAATCCCGTGCCCTGCGTGCGACAAGACTTACTCCAAGCGCTGCTACATGACCTATCACTACAATATGGAACATCTTAAGGAGAGCAAATACATCTGCCCGATATGCGATAAGGTATTCTTCTCAACAAGCAATTGAATATCGCCATTATGTGCTTTATGAGTTATAACCAGTGCAGTGATTGATTTTTTGGATTCTCCCTAGCGGGATTTCGCGTATAAAAAATTACGAATGTGACTATAAAAAATTGTTTAACACTATTGAATTATACACACCAGAGCATATTTTATGAAACAGAAAATATAATTAAAGTTTATTTTTCAAGTTACTATAGGAGACCCGCCGGGAGAATCCAAAAAACCGATCACTGGTTATAATTATAACACATATAACAGGCTTGAAGTATGATGCTACGAACAACCCGTCAGAACTGGCAAGGTATTTCATTTAAATTACAATAGGCTAAGGCCGGGAATATACTTTTAATTTTAACCCTTAAATGCATAGTGATGTATATATGCATAATGTATTCTGGACTCTATTGACAGCACGTCAAGATTCAAATTTCAACATTTTTTTTTTCAATACAATTTAAGGGTTATAGTCTAGGTAACATGCTAAACATAGGAGTGATATTTAAAAAAAAGTATTATAATTTTATTAGTAGTAGTTAAGTAGTTTTTTTTTCACTTGCTATTGTGTTTGAATATTCAAAAGTGCTTATTATTGATTTCATTAGGAACCATATTTTGTCACTGAAATAGATGGAGAGAATGAAATTTAATTTAATGTTAGATTAGTTAGAGATTTAATGTTAATTGAGCTTCCCGTCGATACCCCCTTATATATTATTTGACTCTTTGGTAACTAGTTTATTTTTATTCCAGAGATTCTTGAACGGATTCAGACTGCGCTACCACGTGAAGTACTCGCACGAAAAGGCACCTAAACCCAGAAACCACAAGTGTAGCTACTGCGGCAAAGGATTTAATGTAAGTATACATTAACGTGGCAAGTGGCAGTATGCGGTGCGCATAGAATATCGGGCCGTTGAGGCGGAAAGGTTCTCGAGTGAAGACGTACAAGGTGGACTGATGATCTGGTGAAGGCCGCAGGAGTCCGCTGGATGGGGGACATGGGGGTGGCTCCGAACCATTTGGGCAATCTTGAGGGGAGGCCTAGGTCCAGCAGTCAGTCGTCTCTCGGATAATATGATGGTGATATATTACCGAGAGGAAGGAAAGCTCGGGACGTAGCCGTAGAGAAACTTAGAAAAAGCGGAAACTAGACTTAATTGCAAACGAAATTACATTAACTAATACAGTATTTAGAAAATAGTAGTTTTATCCTCGTATTGAAGTAAATAATAATCTTCAACCCGCTTGCCCAGCGTGGCGAATGTGGTGAGGGCATTACCTCTCAATGCGTCCATACGCATAAGTAATAGGAAAGGCTTATGTCCAGCAACCATGTGATATCACATTATAATTTGTTTTTTTTTCTTTATGCATCTTCAATTCCAGACTCGGCGCATCTTGGAGAACCACGTGCGCACGCACACGGGCGAGCGGCCGTTCGCGTGCGAGCACTGCTCGGCGGCGTTCGCGCAGGCCACCGCACTCAAAACGCACATGCGATCCGCGCACAAAGTCTAGCTCTCTCGTAAACGAATCGCGGCGCGAGTGTGGGTCGACTTCGCAGTGCGTTTGTCGTAGCCTTCGCACACGCTTTCGTGATATCGCGCCGCGATTCGCGCACGAGTGGGGAGCGGCATTAGGACTAAAGGGTACATAGAAAACGAGCATAGGTCAAAAATTCATTTCCCGATGCCAGTGAGGTCTCAAAACTCATAAGGTTCTAGACTTGATATAATTTTGACACCACTTCTGAAACTTGAACTAAGAGCTAAGTGACGAAAACTTACCGATAACGGGAATATAGTTATTTTAGTGCAACATAGTGTAGTCCTTTTGTCGGATAAAGTAATCGGATTTTGATGTGAAAAATTATTTGTTTGAATTTCATTGCCTAACACAAAAACAACCTGTTAATCCGTTTTGTTATGTCATACGTCTAAAAATAGTCGTAATACTAGCAATGCCAACTTCATTTATAAAAGTGATTAAACCTATTCTTTCCGTGGACCCTCCATTTAGGTACTAAGAATAAAATTAAGCGATGTTTCAAATTAAATTAATTCGGTTAATAAACATGGATACACAAATGCCTGTTGGTTTTATTGATTTGTATCATTGCTTTTGTCTCTCTCCTATTTAAGAGCTCTCTTGTCGGTGTAGCTCAAAGCACGCTCACCACTTTCCTCGATCCAAGACCTTTGATTTTACCACATATTAAATTAACATCAAACAAAGTACAGTAAAAAATAACGTCGCGATGAATCTAGCCTTGTCCTGTCCGTCATACTCAATTTGAGCTATTGAGATTTAGGTACACCAAATGGTTTTGAAAGTATCTAGCTCTTGCCACAAAAACAAATCCGATCAACCTGACCGTTCGACTATGTGCCACATTGCTGCGAATTTCACGAATTTGCTGTGCAGCGTGCGAGTGTGGGGCACACATCAACATCGTGATATATGGAGGGAGCGTAATAGATATTGTATATTATTTATCGCGACGTTAATATTTACTGTACCTATACTATTTGTCAGTATAAACCAAAAAAGTGTAAACCTAAAAACTTGAATTATTTAATAATTAGATAGGTACGCACCGCACTTGTAGTACACAATCTTGGTTTTAACCTTAAGGCACTGGTCTCATCGCGAGCTACTAAGCTACGAACTATGGGCTATAGACACGAACAAAAGATACGCATTCCCGTGTAAATAAAAGAGACACGGCGATACTCGCCTGGCGATTATAGCTGATAGCTGGGCGAGTATCGCCGTGTCTCTTTTATTTACTCGGGAGTACGTATCTTTTGTTCGTGTTTATAGCCGATAGTTCACCTCTTAGTAACTCACGGTGAGACCAGTGCCTTAACCGTGTTAGTTAAAATTATTGATATAATAAAGATTTATTTTTCACAGGCCGTGTGGTAACGGCATTAAGAATATATTTGTCACCACCCCAACTCCTCCTGCGGATGTCGTAAGAGTTGACTAAGGGATTGAAGGGACACTGACCATTATTTGATAAAAGATTGATGACTGGTGACCGTAACAATGGCAATAACAGACAAATAAAGTTGATTCATTCAGGTACTAGTGTAAATTTCATTTATATTGTTTTTTCGTTACGACAGCAGTATAAGTCCAAACATTTCTGCGAAAAACGAATATGGAAAAGGATTAATCCCTAATAAATCATGTACAAAAAATGATGAAACTATGGTATAGTTCACAAAGTAATATATTCATAAATAGTTTCACTGAAGTTATCTACTAAAGGCATTCTGTTGCTTTCATTTCGGGTTAATTTAGTAGTCCCGTTTATTTTTCCTTTTGTTCCACTTCTTTTACAGCTTGTTCTACTTGTTCAGTTTGTTTTCCTTTTAACTCATGTCCTTTTGCCGCGTGTCCTTTTATAGCTCGTCCTACTTTTGCCGATCGTCCTTTTTTGGCTCGTCCTTCTTTTGTTTGTTCCGCGTTTTCCTCGTTCTTGTCTTTCTCCTTCGGTTTGCTCTTTATTTTGAGATGCTTCAGTCGATTGTGTGTGTACAGAGCTGCGCTATATGAGAAGGTGGAAGGACAGAGCTTGCATTTATAAGGGCGTAGCCCTTCGTGCGAGAGTAGATGCTCATCGAGACTTTTTTTTATCTGTGGACAAAGTGAGACTGTAGGCAGTTTGTAAAATTGAAACGATCCAAAAAAAAGCAAAATTATAACAAACAACGATTCCATACATTTTGTTCTTAATTATAATTACATTAAACGTAATTTTACCGTGAACGTTTTCCCGCAAAGATGGCATATCTGCGGTGGTGTTTTCCTCTGTATGTCTCGTTTCTCGTGTACATTTGCTATATGTTTTCGCTTGTCATGGCGCTTCGAGAATGCCTTTCTACATAACTTGCATTTATAGATTTTCTGGAACAAGCCACATTTAATTGTTACAATAGTTATATGACACAAGAGTGGAAAGTTCGCTTAGATAGATTTTTTTCAAGTATTTTAGAAGCCCACTATTCATGATTTATTTCATATTTTTTGGATCCAAGGGTCAAAAATTAGAGGAACCTCCTATGCGTGTAGACGCATTAGGAGGTAAATGCCCATAATCGGGCAAGCGGATTGGCGATCGCAGTAATGTGTCCATTATGATGACGCTGCTGCCCATCATCAATCTTTTATCAAATAGTGGTCAGTGACAAAGAAATAAAAAACGTGGGACATATTACACAAATCGACCTAGTCCCACGGTAAGCACCATTAAGGCTTGTGATGTGGATGCCAGGCGACGATATATATAATAAATAGATACATATAGATACTCAAATACATAGACAGCCACGACCAACGAACAAATATTTGTGATAAATACACAAATATTGCCCTCGCCGGGGTTTGAAACTTCGAACCCGGAACCTCCAGCTCCGCTAGGAGGCAAAAGAAACTTACTATTTTGAGATGTATTACTTTGATGTGCTCTTGAATGTTGGCTTTCGAATTGAATCTTTTCTTGCAGATGTCACACTCAAAGCTGAAACAATGTAATTTATTATTAGGGTGAATATTCGGCGTTTTTATTTCGTCATTGTCGTCTGTGCAAGTATTGTTACAAGAGATGACCCTAAGAGTTGCTGGAGCGGCCGAGTCTACGAACAAATAAAACATAGAAGCCGCATGCCCTGCGACCATATATAACATGGACGTCTAACGCCAGCTCAAAAATGCCCCCAAAACCAATTGTTGAATTGTGCCAGGATGGGCAGGACATAGCGCTTTTCGTGACACCGCGCATATTTCTGCGCAACATCTTTGACAAAATGTTTATTGAATATCCCCAATCAAAACTTTGATGGACCAATCACAACTATTTTTAAATGGCGGTTTTAGTTTTTATAGGTTGACATTCAAATTCATTGCTGTGATGCATTGAACACGGGGTGACACTTGTCAACTAAAATTCAGGACCGTTTTTGAAAGGCAATTTAGTATGGCGTGCGGCTACCATGTTTTATTTGTTCGTAGCGCATGCCATAGTAAATTGCCTTTCAAAAATGGCCCTGAATTTTAGTTCACAAGTGACACCCAATCTTCAATGCATCACGGTATTCAATTTCCATGTCAACCTATAAAAACTTCAGTAATCAGTAATGTTTATTGTACTACCGCCAACTTAAACCGCCATTTAAAAATAGTTGCTATTGGTCCATCAAACTTTTGATTGGCTATATTCTATAAACATTTGTCAAAGATGTTGCGCCGAAATATGCGCGGTGTTAGGAAAAGCGCTGTGGCCTGCCCATCTTGGCACAATTGAACAATTGTTTTTGGGGGCATTTTTGAGCTGGCGTTAGAAGTCCATGTTATATATGGTCGCAGGGCCGAGTGGTTTAGGCATCAGCCGCGAAAGCTGAGGACGTGGCTTCAAATCTCACCTTCGGCGTTGGTAAACTTCTTCAAAATGTAAGCAGTAAATTAGCTAATTATACAATGATCGATTTTTCCTTAATATTTATTGGGGAGGAGGATTTTACAAAGTCGGAAGAACAAAAGCTTCGTCAAACATTTAAAAAATACCCTTCAGGAATGCTTACATACCAATATTATAATATGTAATACTGTATGTACTTGCTAATGTTAACCGACTCAGTGTGGGTCCCAAGATACAGGCTCAACCTAGTTTGGAGCCCACTGGATAACGCTTGAAAATTGTAAACATGTGCTTACGTTTGATTAAATTATTTGTATTTGTATTTGTATGTGCTCCAACTTTTGAATGTAGTAACTTTGCGATTTTATTTAACGACAGTATCGAAATTTTTAATGAACTTTTGTTCAATGACATAGAGAAAAATGAGTATGCATGCATACCTTCTTGATAGTAATATAAATTTGACTTATGACTTGTGCATGTTTAAGAGAAAATAATTGTGGAATGCGAACTGTTTTCAAGGACCGTTGTAGCTTAACACGTTCGCCTCCGGTACTGTTTCACTAAGTGCTAATACTATGCCGATCAAAATTAAATGATAGAAATCTTATGCCAGTGCCAGTAAAAGTTCTAGTTTGTTTAGGACCCCTGCAATATTTTGATGGAGTACCTATACACAGTTCATTTTTTATTAGCCTTATATTCTCATTATTTGATTTCCGTTGTACATCTACACTACCTGAATTACGATTTTGAGTCTCGAAAGGAGCTTATTTTTCACATATATCATTTATTAACACGTTCGACGTCGGTGACACGCATAAGTGACCGAAAAAACGCGATCAAAGTAATTTTATTCTTATGCCACTAATCAAGTTCTCACTCCTATACCAGTGGCATAAAAATACGAACGTTTTTGACACAAGTGCTGTGTCGCCGGCATAGGAGTACAATCTTTTCGCTACTCAATTAGTTTTTAGAAAATAAAGGCAATCTATAATTCCAACTTCATAAATCGCACAATCATTGTTAGCAATATTTTATAATATACAGGGTGTTCGTTTCGATTTGCGTTAAATTAGACAGGTTACCTGGGCCATTAATAGAAGTTGTCTGGGTCGTGTTTTATAAAGTTACAATTTACAATTTCGCTGTTTGCCTCTCTTTCTAGCCAATATGTGCGTGCGTTAGAGAGGCAAACAGCGAAATTGTAAATTGTAACTTTATAAAACGCGACCCTGGTATAACGGCTTTTGGAAAATTCGATAAAAAATATTTTTTTTGTTTTCATACGTAATAAATGAAATGGTAAGTGTGAGATAACCTTAAGAATAAAATAAAAGTTAATCTCAGATGACGGCACTTATCAAAATAAGTAACATTAGAATGTAATAAAGGTTGCAATACACATGTTCAGTGATTAAACTTATTTTTTTAATAACTCAATAACAGTAAGAGTTAAAACACTAGTTTCTTAGAGAAATTAATTATATTTGACCTAAATAAGCTTCCCTTAAAGTTATAGCAAATGAAGAAAAACACGCTGTAGGTATATTTAAGAATTATTGTACACCATTAAGATGATAGGCTATGGTTTAAGTAACTTTATGTATTTTTGTAACATCTTTTGTACCACCTATAGTCGCAATAAAGAATTTTTGACTTCATCTGTATTTTTTCTTTGGCATATGATATCTTATCTTCATAATATGTACTATTAGCCCACCTAACGAAGACCAAAAGCTGCCTCTCGGGGGAAATAACTCGTGTATAAGCGAATTTTGGCATAGTTGTAGGAAATGGTGTTTTAAACCACATACTAAAAGTACTGGTGGTTAGGGGTGGAGCTAAGAGGGGGAGGGGGGTGTAAAGGTCCTTATTTTTAATTTTTCGTAAATAACTCGTAAACCGTGGCTTATAGCAAAAAATGTTCTAGTACAGAAGTAATCTACATAAAATTCTCTACAAAAAAGATGTATGCATGTTTCCTCTGGGATCACTGTGTCATGAGATAAGAAAGCAAGAAGATGGACAATAAAGAAATAAACACGTTTGTTTAAGTAGGTATAGCACATACAGGATGCTCGCGAGCATTCCAAAAGATTTTAATGTTCAATTCCTGACCATATTTAGAGTCTTTAATGTTATGTAAAATTTCCTGGATTCGGCTTGGTTTCAGAGATAATCAACCTTTTTTTCGAAATAAGTTTTTCGACGTAACTCGTCATACAACTTCTTTTTGATTGCAATGCTACCACAATGTGTTTTAATATTACCACACCTTTTACCTGGCAATCAAAAAATGGGAATAGACTAGACGAAATAACCTGTCCCAAAAAAAAAAATTAAAGTAATAATTTTAACAGATTGTTGTTATGATAAAAAGTACTGGAAATGTAAAAAAGTATTCAAAAAGTGTAAAAAAAGGAGAAAAAAAAAATTTTTTTTGGTGGTATTTCACATTAGGTCTCATAATATTTTTTGTTTGTTTTGATGTCTAGAATGCATAGTTAAAATCTTTTGATGATGATTATAAGAATATTTTAGATTTAGAAGATAATTAGGAATTTTATTTTTACAAATAAGTATACAGGGCGCGCCCGGGCGCGAGCATTCCAAAAGATTTTAAGTACCTATGCATTCTAGATATCAAAAAAAACAAAAATGATTATGACACCTAATGTCAAATACCACCAAAAAAAATTTTTTTTTTCTCTTTTTTTTACGCTTTTTGAATACTTTTTAACATTTCCAGTACTTTTTATCATATCAACAATCTGTTAAAATGATTTATTTGAATATTTTTTTTTGGGACAGGTTATTTCGTCTAGTCTATTCCCATTTTTTGATTGCCAGGCAAAAGGTGTGGTAATATTAAAACACATTGTGGTAGCATTGCAATCAAAAAGAAGTTGTATGACGAGTTACGTCGAAAAACTTATTTCGAAAAAAAGGTTGATTATCTCTGAAACCAAGCCGAATCCAGGAAATTTTACATAACATTAAAGACTCTAAATATGGTCAGGAATTGAACATTAAAATCTTTTGGAATGCTCGCGAGCATTCTGTATGTGCTATACCTACTTAAACAACAGTGTTTATTTCTTTATTGTCCATCTTCTTGCTTTCTTATCTCATGACACAGTGATCCCAGAGGAAACATGCATACTTCTTTTTTGTACAGAATTTTATGTAGATTACTTATGTAGTAGAACATTTTTTGCTATAAGCCACCGTTTACGAGTTATTTACGAAACATTAAAAATAAGGACCTTTACATCCCCCTCCCCCCCTTAGCTCCACCCCCAACCACCAGTACTTTTAGTATGTGGTTTAAAACACCATTCCCTACAACTATGCCAAAATTCGCTTATACACGAGTTTTTTCCTCTGAGATTCCTTCGTTTGGTGTACTATATGAAAGTACTTACGTGTACTGCTCTCTCGGGGTATGCCGGAGCGAGAGTCTATGATACTTGTAAGTGCTGGGAGTATAGAATTGTATCCCGCACTCCACACAAAATAGGGCAGGGTTCTTTTCTTCAGGAAGCATTGATTCCTGAAACAATTTTAGAAATAATTAAATAGATAACGTGGTGACGGTAGTCAGTACATATTTATCACCACTCCAACTCTTTCCGTGGGTGACTCTGACCATTTATTTATTGAAGATTGGTGATGAGCACCAGCCGCATCATAAAGGAATAGATAAAGGTCTAGTCAATTCAAATTCATCATCATCATCATCAGCCTATGATAGTCCACTGCTGGACGTAGGCCTCTCCTATTAACTATGCGTATAGACGCATTAGGAGGTAAATGCCCATAATCGCCACGCTGGGCAAGCGGATTGGCGATCGCAGTAATGTGTCCACTATGATGACGCTGCTGCCCATCATCAATCTTTATCAAATAATGGTCAGTGACACTTCAATCCCTTAGTCGACTCTTACGACACCCGCAGGAGGAGTTGGGGTGGTGACAAATGTATTCTTACAACACGGTATTCAATTCAAATTAGAGAAGGAAAAACCACCTTACTTTTAACAGAATAAGGTGTGAATTTACCCTGATTTTTTTAAGCTTTGGACATGTTTTTTCCGTGGACCCTTCAAATAGTTCCGTTATTAGGTCGATAAAGAGTGTGCAAAATGATTTGGCCATCGGAATTAAATTTCTGCCTCCGGATCTATTTGAAAGATTTCATAGAACCTTCAGTACATTTTGTACTGACAAACAGTTGATGTCTGTTTTTACTTTTGGTTGCAACATGAGCTATGTTTGAGTATTGTTTTTACCTGGAAATAGCTTTTCTAAAGTTACGGAGCCAAAAGAAATGAAAAAAAGGTCGAAATTAATAACTATTAAAATCCCCATATATTTTAGGAAAAGTTCTACTCAAATCCGGAGGCCGTTAAAGTCGCAAAACTTAAATTAAAAATATAATAAAATAAGAATGATAATCAAACATCAAACAGCACCGTTTTGTAACTGCGCCCTCCAGAAAATCAATATTTTTCAAAAATGTCCCTTCCTAGCGGAAAACCATACGTGCGAGAGGGAGTACCCATGTCGGCATCCCGCTCCAACTCATGGATTCGCTCGCCGCTGGTCGCCTTAGACCAATGTCGTGGCCGGGCCTTGATAGACAGACACACTACTGCGATCGCCTACCCGGTAGCCCAGCGTGGCGATTATGGGCATTTACCTCCTCATCCGTTCATACGATTAGATAGGAAAGGCCTTTGACCAGCAGTTGATGATTGTAGGCTGATGATGTGATGTGTATTTTACCGAAATCATTCGGAAAGATTAAAAAAAAGAAAAAAGGTCACTTACCCTTTTATGTCTAACCATATGGTCTGAAAGAAAATACTTGTTCCGGCACACCAAGCCACAGATATTGCATGTGGCCGGGGGTTGTTCTTCGTGATATCTGAAAATAATACGTATAGGCGTGATGACTGGCAAGTCAAATCAACATAATTATTGTTTCGAACTGTAATAACTATCGCCACTATAAAGTTTTATAATAGAAAAAAGGTGATGTCACATTTGTAAACTGCCAAATGATCTACTCTTTTAATTTTTTTCTAATTTATTAAATAGATTTCCTGAAACAAAATACTGCAATTTACATTTTAGTAAGAATTTCTTCAGGTATTATGTGGTGCATAGAGGGAAATAATTCATTTTAACCGCAGTGATGCTCGCTAGCCTAAAATTAATGTCGAAACTTCAACTTTTTAAACTAGGCGAAGATAGGTATCCTAGGCGAAGATACAAGACTCGACGGTACTAAATGAGCTATGTCGGAGGTCAATAACCTTTTTCTTGTCATTCGTTGCTATGGTTACGTAATCCTGGTAGCTCCTAACATCACAGTTTAATAGCATTATTTATAAAACTTTTTTTGATATTTCTTCTAACAAATTATGCAGCTATTGTCCCCGGAGTAGCGTTGAAAATGTTTTTTTCGGGAATGTATGAATATTTGTTTTTTTTTTCATTTTTTTTTACTACGAACAAATAAAACATGGAAATGGAAGCTACACGCCATACTAAATTATATAATGTGGTCGCAGGGTTTTTACAAACATAATTAATTGTCACTGTCACTCCTTCCCATCTATTTCAATTGACTTTGCCTCGATATCATTGCGTTCTCGTGGTATAAGTGAAAATTAGACCTAATTCACAATGGTTTAGATTTAGAGCCGAATATTAAAGTGGAAAATTTCATTGATTTTTTCGAAAAAATCCGAAAAGAAACGGGATTTAATCCGGAAATTTTCAACGCTACCCCGGAATGAAAACAGAATAACAATAAAAAAGGTGATAAAGTAGGAAGACAATGCAATATAACTCTTTGCCGCTGACGTGACAGCTATCATCCTACGCCGGATCAGACGACGCAACGGGGTCACGTCGTTACGTCGCCTAAATCAATCTAGTTTTAAGTTCCAACTCCAACATAAATTTGTTTAATTACAAAACAAAGTGATGTTCTAATCATGATTTGATTAGGTACAGCGCCCTCTATGGCAAATTCAACGCAACGGAGAGTTGTCGAGTTTGCGGACGATTGTGGTAGACACACATCTTTGAGTGGCTTCAGGTTGTAGTATCTTCGAAACATTAAGTACAGATGTCGCTAGTGATTAGCTTCACAATACCATTGACTAAATTCGCTGTGATTCACGGAAGGTCGTCTGGTGTAATTGGAAGCACGTTGGACCGGCAATCCAGAGGAAGCGAGTTCGAATCCCGTGACAACCAGAGTCTTTCACAGTTGATTTTTTCTATGGTAAGCACATCTGTTACGACATTGTAGTTTTAAGTTGTGTTTAATTTATGCGTTTTGTATTTTTTGTAGTTCACAGTGCCTTAGTTTATAACTGTAATGCTGTGTAACTGAATTGGATTATAAATAAATAAATCAGCGGCCCTACCGCAAACACCGAAGTTCGTAAATTTCGGGGATTTTTCTTTGTCTAATGACGCCGACGGAGTGACTGAGAAAATTCACGAAATTCACGAACTTTGGTGATCCCGGTAGTCAGGTTTGACACCAGTGAATTGCAATGTTGTCATTATGATGTCGACAACAATATTTAAAACACGGCACGTGACCACGTCAGGGGTAGGGAGATAATCATACAATGGAACTGGTCCGACGATGGAGTTGGAAGGTAAGATTTGTACTAACCTATACAAGTTATTGTGAAACTAATCAAATTATATATAATAAATATTTTGAATTGACAACATATTTTTTAGTGCCAGTTTTTATTGTCTGTTTTGAAAGAACTCAATATTAAAAGATACACGTATTTTTTATTTTTCAAAAATATTGCTATTTTAGTGCGAAAATCCCTTTTTATTACTACTTCGAGCAGAAAGAGCGTAAGTTACAAACGTCAAGAATCAGCTAAATGACGTAACAAGCGATGTTTCATACACATCCAATGACATTAAATAATAAATGGACGCACAGAGCCAAACAAAAAAACCAAGAAAAGTGGCACTAAATGTCATTTCTATCATGTTTCAGTTGAAGCTAATAACGCTCACTTACAATAAACTATAATAAAAAAAACTCAAAGAATAAAAAACTTTGTGAAGTGAACAATAAGTGTCAAATTTGCGAACAACGCCGCAAAATAGTAGAAACTTTTTATGTTTAACACGCTCAGCGCGGAACGGGTCATATGTGACCTGTACAAGTATGGTTAATTGCGCAGTTAGTTAATTGCCGCAGCGAGGGTGTTAAGGAATAATGATGCTATACCGTAAGGTGACCAAATGTCAACTGTCAGAACTGAATAGCGGAGCAAAAGGACCGCAATATTTACTTCTGCAGCCCATTTTTTGGGGCCATTTTTTTGAGCTGTTTGGGGATCCACTTATATATTCTAAATCAATGTACACATCAGAAAACGACGAAACACGGTAACAAGTGTCAAATGTCACTGCCAAACACAAGTGACATTCCCACCACAAGATTTATTGGTTATAGTGGCAGCTCTGAATCAGCTATGTGACGTCACTATTTTTATGATTGTTAACAAAAATATTGAGAAATAAAAATTAAAAAAAATATGTTATTGTGATCTATATGCGTATATCTCGAAGTGGTTTTCGATTTAGGGACATCGAAAAATTTGAAACGTTGTCAATTGTGTTTTTAAGTTGTTACACTACTACAAGTTGAAATTTTATTGGTTGTTCTCCGTCTAAAGGCTAGTTCAGAATGTTCAGTATCGTTTTCCAATTAGGTAAAAAAGAAGATTTTTTTTACGAGAAAACATTTTTTTTTCTATGGAGCAGGGTCGCGTTTTATAAAGTTACAATTTGCAATTTCGCTGTTTGCCTCTCTTTCTAGCCAATACGTGCGTGCATTATAAAGGCAAACAGCGAATTTGTAAATTGTAACTTTATAAAACGCGATCAAATTAGCCGCGCTCAACTTTTGTTTCACATACACTTGTATAGATGGCAGCACCAGCTCTCACGCTATACCAGAAAACCGAAAGGTATTCTGATAGAAGGTGCATGCACGTATTGCTTGCCCTTAGAGTATGGTCAAAGGCGCCTAGCATTTAAGAGATTGCATATACCCGAGAAATTAGATCGGTGTTTGCTAAGACTGAGGGTCCGAGCGGTACAGGCATCAGCTGAAAGCTGAGTACGTGGGTTCGATTCCCACCTCGGAACTTGGTCTTTTTTCTTTGGTATATGACATCTAATATTTATAATTCGTACTAACTTTTTGACATGATCCCGAAGGCCTTGCACGTTCTTAAGCAGGCGACCACAGTGCGGGCACGACTGCACGTCCGTTTTGCGTTTTTTTCTCACGTTGCATTTTCTAGAAAGAACTGTAATGTTAGGTCTTGTGAAAAACGTGAGCGAAATTTACAGATATCGCACGAGTATGGTGTCTCCCTTATGTGGACTTAGTTATGGGTAGACCCCGGTATCGGAGGTGCAAAATGGTAGCAAGTTCTTAGGGATGGCGTAAAAAATTACAAGACACACAACCTAGTACATTACGACACAAGTGCGTATAACATGAAATTCGAAACGAATGTGTGACGATGTTTTGAATCGACACGAGTTACGAATTTATGCTCGTTTTTGCACGTCTCTCGTACGACGTTTTTTAGTGCAGATGGCCCTGCGAAGTTTTGGATCTGACGTAAAATGACACACTTCTCGCACTAGAGCCTAAAAAGGCATCATCTGTACTAAAAATATATTCTAATAGTGGTTCCCAGGGATCAAAAGCGGTTTTTAGAAAAACCTAGAAATTGCGAAATATTTTAAAGAGAGCTTCTTTGAGCCTCAGGAATATGCTGTTATAATTATTCCCTTTCATGTATAGCACCCTGTATATATGTATAAGGAATTATAGTTTACCGTGTGTTGCCGTCCCGGTGCGTGCTACTAAGCTGCTCAGCTACTCTCGGCTCCTAATAAGGAAAACGGTTAAATTCACCGTTAATCTATACATATAATAAAGCTGAAGAGGGTCGAAAGTCTGTACATGGAAGATGTTTACAAAAAAATAATGAAGGAGGTTATAAAATCGATAATAGATCACATCTATTAAACTTTCAGATAATTTTTGTCTGTTTGTCTGTTTATTCGACGGAGCATCACGAGAAAACGGCTTGATGGATTTTAATGAAAATTTCACCGCCTGATTCAGGAGACCTCGGGTCAGGACACAGAATATAAAAAACGGTCAAGTGCGAGTCAGACTTGCAGCAAAAATAAAAATTACAGTTAAATCAACCTATCTCAAAAAGTTCAAGAGATATTTATTTATTTTATCACACCTAAAGTCGTTGAAAGAGCTTATTGATACATATGTATGTGTAATTGAAAAAAAATGCGTAAATTATTTTAAGAGACATGACTAATTTACAAGAAAGAGCTTAAATCTAATAGCCTGCAACTATCCAAAACTACTCAGCATGCGCGACGTATTTGCCATGACTATTTGAACAGGCGCTATATAATATGTGAGGACTGCATTCTTCAACCTTCAACAATTAATCAACATCATTTTTTACCCCGTACTTAAAAATAATATAACAAGGGCACACTTTTAGCAGGCTTTTTTGATAGCTGATATCTCCAAAACGGTCCGCTTAAAGGAAATATGTCTCCAAAAAGTTATCTACAATTTTTGAAGACGTTTCTATTGATATCTCCCACGCTTACGATTATGTACATCGTTAAAGGACCCTGCACGAAACTTTAAAAAAATGTCCTACCTTTATCTGTTCATCACTGACCTGCGTGTGGTGTGTGAAGACCTCAAAGCCCTCATTTGATGGTATTAGTGGTGGTGGTACTAGAGACAGTGGTACTAGTGGTACCACATTAGTAGGGTTTTCATGTATTAACCCTGCATTCGGCCAATGGTTGGGTGGTACTAGCTGTGGTGGTACTAGAGACAGTGGTACTGGTGGCTGTACTACTGGTGGTAGCACATTAGCGGGATTTTCTGCTACTATTCCTGTATTCGGCCAATGGTTTGGTGGTATGCGCTGTTCCTGTATAGATTGGAGCGGCTTCACTCTGATTAGAGGTGCATTTGGTGCTGGATTTGTTTGGAGCTGCGAAACAAAATAGTATTTTAATAATAAAAAAACATTAATTTCTTGGTTAAGTAATGTACAGACTAGTGATGGTATTGAAATTAATAAAAATAAAAATTGGTTGGCCAGGTGGAAAGGAAGAAAGGTAGAGGAAGAGCGCCTACTCGGTGGACGGACGTAGTTAAAGCCTCAAAGAGATCCAGCGCCCAGGTCTGCCTTCAAATGGCACAGAACAGGAAGACTTGGAGAAACGTAGTGTTCGATATAGACACGAAAAAACCGTGAATGGTAGTCACGACCCTCATTAGTTAATGAGGAATCGACTGACAAGAGAGCGAAGGTTGAAATAAAATTTTGCCGTGTGGTGACAGCAGTAAGAACAAATTTGTCACCACCTCTTTTCTATCAATTGTTCTTTGATAGAAAATTGATGATGGGCAGCAGCGTCATCATAGTGGACACAAATTTTTCCCTATCAGTATCGAAAGGAAATTCCCCTATCAGTTTCCCCTATCCCTATCATTTTAACACATCCAAATCCATAAAAAAAGTGGGGGGACAATTTTGAACAAAATGGCCCATATAAATACTTGAAGCTTACCGTTTCTGAATACACTTGAAGTTGAGTCAAGCTCGAATTTAGCTTTCGAGATTCCGCAACGGTTATCAACCTAGGGGCAAATGATGAAGGTTTAGCGGACAGTTGGTTAGTTTGGTTAATGTCCTGTTGACAATCATAGTTCTTCTTCGAGTCAATGTCAGGGTCGTGTTTTAATAGGGGATCTGCCTCGTCTGCCTGAAAACATTTTAAAAACAATATTAATAACAATAATAACCAATAGTTCATTCTGTATTAACGTGATTCAAGATATGTGTCAAAAACATCAAATTCTATGGTAAGTCAGCCATATTTGTTTACTTTTTTTCGGACTCTACTGACAATTGGTATAGGCTATGGAGGGTGGAATTGACGTAAATGAAAAAAAGACGAAGAAACTGAAAGTAGAACTTATCACCTCAATTAAAGGAGCATAGATTAATTCTTCTTTCAATGTGGGTACTTCAGGCAGCTCATTCTCTGGCCGTTGTTGTATGGTGACTGTTGGTGACTCCGCAGAAATCTGTAACTAAGAGTTAAATGCAGAATCTTTTAAAATGTTATAAATATAAGGGCCATGGCGTCGGAACTGTTTTTATAATTTGCCTCCAATTAATGTGAACAATCACTATATTATAAAACCTCCTTCAACCAATTTCTCCAATATCACAACAAAAAAATCCAATCTTGAACAAATTGAGTAAAAAAATCTTTT
Source organism: Thaumatotibia leucotreta (assembly GCA_025490895.1). NCBI lineage: Eukaryota > Metazoa > Arthropoda > Insecta > Lepidoptera > Tortricidae > Thaumatotibia > Thaumatotibia leucotreta. The sequence continues at coordinate 11,591 of JALPQI010005141.1, read as the reverse complement.
GAATTGAGAACCTCTTTTTTCATGGTTAAAAAAAGGTACTTACAGGTTTGACGCTACTTTTTACTGCAGTTTCTTCATTAAATTTTCTGACTATATGTTGAACAATATTCACACCTCTGAGAGCCGTTTGTTGGAAGTTGTACACAGAAGTTAATATCAAATTGCAAGAAGTACAATTCAGCAATATATGGTTTTTTAACACCGACTGAAACAAATTTGCAGATAAGAAACAAGATAATGTAAGAAACGAAACACTAGGCATAAAAACACATTTGTTTGTAACAGCAGCCCGAATACATTTGTCAACACCCCAACTCTTCCTGCGGGTGTTGTAAGAGTTGACTAAGAGATTGAAGTGTCACTGACAATTCTTTGATTTTATTGATGATTGGCAGCAGCGCCATCATAATGGACACATTACTGCGATCGCCAATCCGCTTGCCCAGCGTGCCGAATATGGATATTTACCTCCTAATGCGTCTATACGCATAATCAATAGGAGAGGCCTACGTCCAGCAGTGGACTGAGATAGGCTGACAACGTGAAGGAGTTGTGGCGTAAATGAAGTTATTTTATTATAGTTTGTTAGTGCTCCATCAAATACTTGTAAATAATACTTACCATATTTATAACCGGAGATACAATAGCATCGAGTAACTGCCTGTGTTCGTCGGTCAGAGGCCGTAAAGGCCATTCCTTCGCCGTGCAAATGACGCAGATAGAAAACATTTTGCATTTGGATTACAACATTTGAATGTACACAGTGAAAGAATTTAACACTTTGGGACAGTACGCCTATAGGCGTTCGCGATGTAAGCTTAACGATGGTTAATTGAACGTAGTGTCCATCGATTTATAAAACAATAACATGATATCATTTAACAATTCAAATAATCGTTTAAGTCTACCTACATACGTTTCTTTGTATAATACAAAAAGTCAAAATAAAAATAAAACAATGGATTTGACTTTGACGTATGACCATGTCTACATTTGACAGCTATTGGGAATGTTCGGAAACTTTACTTGGGCTATCTGAGTAGCTTGGTATTATTTTCTTTGGGAACTAAGCAAATTAAAAGGAGAGCGCAAATAAAATAAGCATAAAATTATAGAATATTGAATAGAATAACGTTGTATTTTGAATTGCTTAAAGGTTTACTTTGTGGGTGAATATCTGTGCATTAATAAAAAACTGTCTTCACGCTCCCTTACCTTAATGTCGAAAATTTAGGTTCATGGGGCCCCAGCGCACGCAAATTGTTTGCTGAGATCGTGAAACGTCTGGTTGACGTAACTGAAGACCGGAAAGCTGGCGACTTCCTCTCACAACGCGTCAGTATTGCGATACAGCGAGGAAACGCCGCTAGCATCCTCCTCGGTACAATGCCACAAGGGCCAATCTTAGATATAGGTTAGGTTAAGTAGGTTAGTTTGATTTATCTTATCTTATTGGTGGGGATAGACGGATACACTTCGATCCATTGGGATCTTTTGTGTAATTGCCCCCTGTTTCGCCTACCCCAGGGTCGCGTTTTATAAAGTTACAATTTACAATTTCGCTGTTTGCCTCTCTAGCGCACGCACATATTGGCTAGAAAGAGAGGCAAACAGCGAAATTGTAAATTGTAACTTTATAAAACGCGACCCAGGGATTGTTCTATCAACTCAATGTTTGAGGATGGACCCTAGCGGTAGCGTTTTGACCTCCTTCGGTTCCAGATAGCCCGTTCCGAAGTCTTTCATCCTTTGTCTCCTCTTCTTCGCCACACATTCTACAGTCTATGCTGTCAGAAAGACCCAAACACCCCCGTTGTGAGTTTGAGTTGTCATTGAAGTGTCACTGACCATTCTTTGATAAAAGATTGATGACAGGTGACGGTAACCATGGCAATTTCGTTTATATTATTTTTTCATCACACTTGCTGTCTAAGCGCGTTATTGCTTGCATGCATAGCGGGAGTAATATAAAAGTGAAATTCCCTAGGGAGTAACAGAAATGGGCGTACGTTATTTAATAATATTTTGTCTTAAAACTTATTTTTTTGTCACTTGCCGACAAAAAAATAAGGAAAAACATGTATGCATCACGATCGGTAAGCGGAATACTAACTCGAGTCATTAAAAGCCCTCCGCATACGGCGTCGAGCTTCTAACACTCTCGTTAGTAATTCCGTACTTACCTCCCTTGATGCACAATGTACTATTTTCGTTACGACCGCAGTATAAATACAATGTGCCCATGAGGAAAGGGAAAAAAATCAACAGCGGATTTCTGACCAAATTTGAAGATAAAAATGTCATAATATATGAAGTTTTCTGGATTAAGTCTATTTTAAGAGAAAATTTGTTTTTTTCTTAAAACCGTTTTAGACCTTTACGCTATGATAAACGCATTTTAGGAAACGATTTTGTCACTATGTTATCTTAGACTTGTCACACTTAATTGACAGACATCAAATGAACAAAAAAAATTTTAATTGCCTAGCAAACGTAAAAAAAAACTTTTAAGTGCATTTTTTACGATAGTTTCATTAACATTTTTTGACAGGTCACAGAAAAAATAAAAAATAAATTTAAAAATAGTCAACTTACTCCGCGTTTTAATAATTTTACACTATTTGATTTAATTTATTTATCGTAAATTTAATTTAAAATTTATACATTTTACTTTTATTTTATTTTTTACGATTCGTTGACATTTAATTTATTTATTTGATTTTGGCTGTGACATGTATTTAGTTAAAATCTTTAAATTGTTTGTTTTGTGTTTGTAATTACTAATTAATGCAATATGGACATTGGTCTGAAATAAATTTATTCATTCATTCGGTCGTTAATATAAAAATCCTTTTTTGTGTATTAAGGCATTAAAAAAAAAAAAAAAAAACAAAAAACATTTTTTTTTTTGCAGATTTCACCAAAAAATTTCTCAGGAATATGCTGTTAGAATTTTTCCCTTTCCTCGTGGGCACCTTGTATAAGTTCAAACATTACTGCGAATAACGAATATGGGAAAGGATTAGTCCCTGATAAATTCTGTACAAAAATGATGAAACAATGATAATGATAAGTTCACAAAGTAATATATTTACAAAATACTTTCACTGAAAAGCTATCTACTAAAGGCATTCTGTTGCTTTCATTTCGGGTTAATTTAGTAGTCCCATTTATTTTTCCTTTTGTTCCACTTCTTTTACAGCTTGTTCTACTTGTTCCGTTTGTTTTCCTTTTACCTCATGTCTTTTTTTAGCTTGTCCTTTTTTAGTTCGTCCTACTTTTGCCGATTGCCCTTTTTTTTCTTGTCCTTCTTTTGTTTGTTCCGCGTTGTCCTCGTTCTTGTCTTTCTTCTTCAGTTTGCGCTTTATTTTGAGATGCTTCAGTCGATTGTGTGTGTACAGAGCTGCGCTATATGTGAAGGTGGAAGGACAGAGCTCGCATTTATAAGGGCGTAGCCCTTCGTGTGAGAGTAGATGCTCATCGAGACTTTTTTTTATCTGTGGACAAAGTTAGATTATAGGCAGCTTGGATTAATCATTAAAAAAATGAACAGGGTGGTTATGAGTTATGAGTACCAGACTTTACTCAAGCATTATTGATGTCAAAATAAGTAATAATTATTTATTATTCAAGGGGGCAAAGTTGTTGTTTAACTGTCGTGCCAACATTGGGACTTGGGACTCTAGCTAGCGAAAGATTCCAAAATTGAGCCACGAGCGTAGCGAACATAGCGTTTGTAAAATTCAAACGATCCAAAAAAAACAGCAAAATTATAACTAGGCATCGAAGCTTTCATCGCACGGTAAGACTAATGGCAAGCTATGGAGTCGACATTTGTCATAAATCGAAAACCCAATTCATACTCATACTCACTTATTTAATTTATTTTTAAATGTTATTAGAGCGGTTGTATACAAATATAAAACATAAATGAATGTATCTGGACTTAGTTGAAATCAAAACAAAAGCATAACATCGGAAATTGAATAATTATTTTGATTGGAATTAATCTTTTAATTGGTTGTAATTTCCATGGAACATGAAGCTACCGGAATAAGAGCTTTAAAGTCCTGATATGCCACATTATACCTACGCATTATCATATTTCATTATACTATTTATTATACATTTAATGTGAATTATATTAAATCCTGTTTATGTTTAACCATGAATAACATGAATTAATAATTAATAAAATCGACCAAGCAGATTTGAAGTACCTAGTATGTAATCAAATTTCTACAGTTACTTTTGTAGGCAGTTGTATGGGGAAAATATTCTTGTTCTTAGTTATTGATATAGTCAACGACTATATCAATGTATTTCACCTGTTGGCATACCTAAAAAAATAAAAATTAAATGTAATTTTACCGTGAACGTTTTCCCGCAGAGATGGCAAATCTGCGGATGTTTTTTCCTCTGTATGTCTCGATTCTCGTGTACATTTGCTACATGTTTTCGCTTGTCATGGGGCTTCGAGAATGTCTTTTCACATAACTTGCATTTATAGATTCTCTGGAACAAGCCAAATATAATCATGTTACAATAGTTATTCATGACTAGGGACCGGACGGTAGAGTGTAAATGACATAAGGAACAGGGCCCTATTTCTCGTAACTATTAGTTTACAAGTATATTAGTTATTAGTTACTAGTGAAAATTTTACAAGTCCTAATATTTACTGATTCTCAAAAATAATTAATAGACTGGTAACTAATATTGGTAAACTAATAAAAAATATTAGTCCAGCTTGGCTGATTGGAGTATTACCCATGCCTTATTACATATTTAAAAACAAATTTAAACATTGGTGGTAAAAAGCAAATTGTTTGTTTAGTTAAAATAAAATATTTAAATTTATTAAGAATGAATATGAAGTTGATGGTTTTGAGGAATACATTGGAAGCAAGAGATATTTTATTTGGAAGCTCTTCGGACACGTAAACCTAAATAGATAAACGTAAAAATGGGAGGAATTAACAATTTTAATTATTTCTCATCCGAATCCGTCCACATTTTATAATTTTCTTTAGTTAACTGTGATAAGAAACACGCTAATAGTTTGGACTAACATTTTTTACCAAGCTTTGGCGACTAACAGCTTTATGAGTGTATTTTACAAGTGTAGTTATTTTTCTTTGTATTCAAAAAACCAAATCCAAATTAGGTCTAATAATATTAGCAAATATTTATTAGTTGGTAACTAGTAACTAATATGAGAAACGCAAATTTGTAAACTTGTAAAAAATATTAGCCCATGGACTAATATTACTAGTCTAATAAGGTACGAGAAATAGGCCCCAGGACTTTGTCCGTAATGGAATAGCTATCAGTGTAACATATTTTACATGTGCATTCAATTTTTGTCGGTGTCGTCGTAGATAAAATGTCTACGTGATCATGTTATCATTATCAATGGTAATGAAGTTCGTCTATAAAAACTGTGTATAATTGTATTATATTTTTTATTTTTTATTCACAAGAACGGTTGCCACCAATTGCACTTGAAAACAGTTGCTTACATACATTAAATTAATAGTATTATAATATAACAGCACAGAGCTTACAATAGCAATCGTTAATTAATAAAAAACATTATCACTTTCAAACCTCATTACGGACGCTAAATGAACTTACTGTTTTGAGATGTATTAATTTGATGTGCTCTTGAATGTTGCCTTTCGAACTGAATCTTTTTTTGCAGATGTCACACTCAAATCTGAAACAATGTTATTTATTAGGGTAATTTCAAAGACTTGCGTATCCTAACAATACCGTCTATGTACATACTTGAAACTGCTTTGTTTATTAGAAATAACAACTCTTATCTTTAAAAAATGGAATGCATCTGAGAGAAATTTGAGATACCGGCATTATAGAGATTTTCAGGCGAGTGACTAAAACAGCGGGTGTAAAATATACAATAAGTTACCTACATCTCTGAAACTACTACCAATGCAACAATTTAAAATTAAACTATTGAATTTATTGATAGAAAAAGGCTGAATCAACTTTATTATGTCTGTTATTGCCATGGTTACGGTCACCTGAGTGACACTGGTTTTATACAAAATTTTGATTCTTAAACTTTGCAAACATGACTTAATCCATGTTTTTAGGTACCCCATTAAGGAAAGGACTTAGTTATCACCAGAAAATTGCAAGTTTGTATAGTTTAACTCGGAAAGTTTGCATAAAACCAGCGTGACTCAGGTGACCATAACCATGGCAATAACAGGCAGAAAAAGTTGATTCACCCAAAATGTTATTATTGTATTGCGGACTATTCTGATGATGAATTATTTTTAATGTAAATATTTATTGTGACAAACTTGTTTTATAGTGAATTAGGTATTCTAATGGTTAATTATTTTAAATGTGAAGTGACTATAGTATTGTATAAGGTAAATGTACCATATTGCGGTATACTAAGGCACTTTTGACTTTGATTGTGGGTTATTTTATAAATACGAAAATTCTAGGTGTGTAATCATTTTTATTTTGTAGACGTGTCTTATGAGATGGAGATGAGACATTATTTTGCCCCATAGCTTTTTAATTATGGAAATAACCGCAAATTTGCTAAACCCTTCGTTTGTCCGTAATTGCGTGGTAAAAATTGGCGCATGCTTCAATTCCGTGAGTCGTTGCACATAATTGCGTGATATCTCGTAAGGTCGCATTATTCAAGTATTCTATTAAAATAATAGAATTAAAAATTATTACAATCGTGTCATAATAAGAAAAAAATATCGTAATTTTGTAAGATTAGTAAGTTTGACTCTTTATAATTATAAATATCAAAATAAAAAATGTTTAATGAAAGACTTGGATTTTATAAGACTTTTTCCTGCTATTTAGTTATTGAAAACATTTTTCCAAATTTATAATTGAAAGAACATCAATTAAATAAAATAAAAATTTAACGTCTTATGAAACTATTTGAGTACCTACACGTTTGGATAAAGCAATCTTCTACATAAAATATATGCATGCATGGCATAAGTATACCATATAGGATATATGTATATTGCATTTTTTAGGGTTTATTTACGTTTAATTTTTTGCGCGTGATTAATACCCCTAATCCAAATATGAATGTTACTACTCGTAACTGAGCTATATCGTAGACCGATAGACAGGCAGACTGATGGGTGAACGGACGGACTTATGTATGAACCGTCATGTTGTTACTGTAAGGGCTTCTATTTAATTAACAAACACTAATAATACAATAGCCCCCTTTTCCTGTAATATTTTTTATTAATTTTTGTATAAATTTTTAACTATTCCTCATATACCGGAATAACAGACATAAGAAGAAAATTCTTGTACATTATTACGGGAGTCGGAAAAAATGTCTAAAATTAGAAAAATCGAGAAAACCTTTTCTTAGACTGGAAGGTAGTATAATAATTGTGAGAATAACACGGACATGTTTGTCTTTTGTGCATTGTTTTTACAAATATAACACATTTATTGTTGATACTATACTCCATTACTTCGTACTTATGACGTAACGAGCACTAACTTTGGGCTTGAAAATAACACTGAAATTGAAAAATAATCATATACCGGAATTACGTCACTGTCATCTTTAGTCATGAATATAACCATTTACACCAAATTTATGAAAAAATGTAGCCCCAGTTATAAATGATTGAAGAAAACATTGATGTCTGATTTTCCGTTATTCCGTGATACTGCCGCAATTAGGTTCATTGCATCTGATTTGTGAACATAATTACGGGAATCATCAAATAGACTATTTTCATTAAAATATGCTTCATATTGACATGAAAAATAATTGAGGACTTTGGTTAATAACTACAAGGCAATAGTTTTACAAAGGACTATGCGTCAAAATGGACCAAAAACCAACAGAGCTGGGAGTAGTATCATTAAAAGGGTCTGTTTATGTACTTTATTTCATTCTATAGGTGCAAAGCTGAATTCCATGGGATAATTTTATATGAGTAAGGCGTTCCACTTGTACTCTCTAAGTAAATCACCGTCGTCCACACACCAATCATCATAGTATTTATTCTGACTAAAATACAAATATCTCCGTTTTGCAATGGAATTGAATAAAGTGTCTATAGAATGAAATGAAATAAATGTAAATACCTATTTAATGACACCACTTTCAGCTCTGTTGGTTCTTGGTCCACTCTCCATACAAATATGCCCATTGTCCTTTAGTCCAAATAAACTTATCAACATGTCAGAGAAACCTTACGAAGTTCCCACTGCCTCCTTACGCTTGCCGACTACACGATCCTATGGAACTACTGTTTGGTTAACACTAACGGATTCGGAAGAGCCTCACTGCTTTAGAATTGATTAAGTATGTCTTATAATTGTTTTTATCGGTTGTTTATGAGCTATAATTTATGAAGTATTTATTTAAATCATGAGTTTAATGATAGTTTCCTTATTTTACGACAAAAATCTAAATATCACGGCATAATGTACTATCCCGGCATAGTGTACCTTTACCTTAGATGATTTTTGTTTTTCAACAATTTATTGTGTATAGTTAATAATCTTAAGTTAATTAATATTGTACGCCAACTGGCAATAGGCTACTTGACTCATATCAAATTTAGAGCAAAAAAATATTATTTTCAGTAGTATTTATTGAAAAGATCAATATTTTTCGATTACGGTGTATTAAAAATGTTTGATGGGTACATATTTTTTATTGAAAAATTTGCTTTTTTTTTTTTATTTCGTACTCTGAAAACGGTGTCGGCCATGATGTGACGTCATAGGATCTTAAACTAACTTCATGTCGAATCTAAAAGTATTAATAGACGTTCGAATATGGTCCAGTCCGCACCGCGAACTTGGTCCGCTTCCTAAGTGCGGTCGACTCGCCACACCATCGCACCGTTCAAAAACGGTCCAGGGTATTTCTCAGAGCATAAACGGACATCTCATTCATGTGGTCACGTTTTTTTGGGAGTGGCTGAATGATATGAGGTTGGTTTTGGTTGTCTTATAGAGAAACAGGTGCTGTATCTGACGACCGATAATAGCACCAAAAGATGCAGCCGCTTCCAAAAAAACGTGACCAGACGAATGAGATGTCCGTTTACGCTCTGAGAAATGCCCTCCAGTGCTTTTCGTGCTACTAGACAGTGATCACGTCGATATGCCTCCGATTTTATCCAAAAAAGCTAAAATCGCGTTAGTTGTGGCAACCATCGTCGCTACAACACCAATTAATAGACAGAAAAAAAAAATAATGGCCAAAATTGTATTTAAAAGGCAGAGAGTCATATCGTTATATGCGACTTATTAGAGACCTCGATGACGAAGATTTTCGTACATATTTTCGCATGAATTCTGATGCATTTGCTGAATTGCTTGGAAAATTTTCGAATTTTTTGTTTACTTTTAATTAATTACCTACAAATAAAGCGCGGAACGGTGCGGTGGCGCCGTCCACACGAGCGAACTTGGTACGGAACTCAACAAATCCTGTGGGAAAACCATCGAACCGACCGCACCGTCAATAATAATAATAATGTCAGCGGACCGCTGAACACACCATCGAATTTGGTACGGAGCGGACCAAGTTTGCGGTGCGGTGCGGACCATATTCGAACGTCTGTTAATACTTAAATGCATGAATGTAGGATTAATGCTTAAATGTTTGTTTTCGGTTTGAGTGACGTCACACCACAGATAATCTAAGCATTAACATGGCTAGTATCGTTTTCGCGCGGTAACGAAAGTTTAAATTTTAAGTTATAATTTTGCGGTTTTCTAGGTCGTGAAAAAATATATTTATATTTTTTTTCTGTTAATCAGACAATGATTAATAATATAAGACAAATTTTAAAAATGGGTCAAGTAGCCATTCATAGTTGCACCTCATTTTATATGACCATCAATCACTGTAACTATACCTATGTTTACAAATAATAAAAATACTGAATATTCGGCGTTTTTACTTCGTCATTGTAGTCTTGGTAAGTATTGTTACAAGAGATGACGTTCGGTTCGCTACAACCCAATGTCATAAATACCATGTTCTAAGAATGTCGCAATGTTAAAACAGAGTAGTAGTAAAATGTCTAAAATACCAATAATACTAATTTTCAGTACATCTAAATGCCGAAATGACATTGGCATTGGCATATTACATATAATATCCGAAATGTGTTAGGTTCACAACAACCAAAATTCAAAATGACAGTTTCTCAGAATAGGTACCTAAAATGTTACTTATGCAGTAGGTAAGTATTATATTTCTTGCACTGTGTTTTATTATCATGTTCAGCATTAAATTAGGTAATTAATGCTAACTATTTATGAAAAACTGAATTTAATACACTTTTCATGGATACTGCATTTTAGGCATTTTGAGAAAGTGAAGTTTTGATTTTAAGCTAATTTGGCTTTTAGACATTTTGGGAATACGGCAATTTGAGAAGTAGGTTTAACCCGGCGGGAGTGTGGCAGGGTATCTCATACCCAGCGTTTGACTTATGTCAATATATTTTGAGTTTATTTTTGTTTAACTTTTTTTCACCACACTCTCGCCGGGTTAAGTTATTTCAAGTTTTAGACATGATAAGACTACTCTATTTTGGGATTTCGACGTTTTAGGAATATGGTATTATGATATTTGGTTGTAGCGAACTGGAATCGTGGCTTCAAGACCCACCTTCGGCGTTGCTAAACTTCTTGGGATTCATAGGTTTTCTTTCTTTAGTATATGACATCTAATCTTCATAATATGTACTATGAATGTACTTACGCGTACAGGTAAATTCACTAAAGCTAACACGAATGGAATAAATGAAATGAATGACATCTATCATTGTGTGTATGCGGTCGTCCTATACCAACCTGTATCTACTGTTATTAAGACATCCACACATAAATACTTTCTGTCACTTACTCGATCCATTCGTGCCAGCTTTTGTGAATTTACCTGTACTGCTCTTTCGGCGTATGCCGGAGCGAGAGTCTATGATACTTGTAAGCGCTGGGAATATAGAATTGTATCCCGCACTCCACACAAAATAGGGCAGGGTCCTTTTCTTCGGGAGGCATTGATTCCTGAAACAATTTTAAAAATAAAATAACGTGGTGACGGCAGTAAGAATATATTTATCACCACCCCAACTCTTCCCGTGGGTGTTACTGGTCATTTATTTATTGAAGGTTGATGATGATTATAGGCAGCAGCATCATCATTACAGCCCGTTATCTAGTGCTCACTTTGGGGGCAACTGACATTAGTGATGATGCTAAGTCGCTTCATATTTATTTATTACTTATGATAAATACTTTTTATGTATGCCCTTCAAATAACTCAATGTCAAGTTCTATTTGATGTCAATAAATGTTCCATATCTAATATATCGATTTGTGCGGATAGGAATCCGAAAATTATTTCAAGAACAAAGCTGACTTACAAGGTACAGTAGAACCCGCTTAATACGATCACGTTTAATACGATTTCCCGCGTAATACGCCATTTTATGCCGGTCCCTGCATTTTTCATGCTGTTTTCCTACATTTTTGTACGGTTAATACGATTCATTATCCCGTTTAATACGCTGTCTGTAACC
>JALPQI010005140.1:0-69971 GCA_025490895.1 Thaumatotibia leucotreta | reverse complement strand
TGGATACTAATTAGAAGAGATAAAAAAATTAAAATAGCGTTTTGAATATGATTTGCATTCTTATTAATAATGAATAAGTTACGGCGCATTATTTATTTATTAAATAAATTTATCAACTACTACAAAACTTCTCGTTACTGCTAGAAAAATATCTAGGTATAGTCATAGTGATGTTAATAGACGCATCCGAATATAATATCTATTTAATTAGATCTCATCCAATACTCATTCCAATCCCTTAACACTAACATCAGTGGCGTAGCGTGCCTTGTCGGGGCACCATATAAAAATTTTTTGGAGGGACCTTATAATTATGGAGGTAATATAAATTAGAAAGTTTTTATTCTTTTTCCTTACACACTTTGGGGGCCCCGTATAATTGATACGGCAAATACGGCAGTAGCTACGCCCCTGACTAACATTATGAGTCTGAATATCTGAATGTTGGGTTATCCAAAGTTGTTCTGAAGTAGTTGAACCACCAGTCGAAATACTGACTCCCTTATTCATAAACGCCCGCTAAGTATTGTTTGTCCCTTTATGTGTTATCAATACATCCATAAGAGTGAAAGGGACAAACAGTACTTAGCGGCTTGTTAAGTTAGGAGACATTTGTGAATAGGAGGGTGAGCATATCATAGTTTTCCCTCTCCGTCACTCTTTCATATTAGTGTGACAAAGACAGTTAGCTGCTTTTCGTTTACGATTAATGATTAAGCGTAAGCGATTGGCAACTTGTCTATGCACCCAGGTGCCAGATTGTGTTGTGGCGGGTGTAAACAAGAGTATTGTCATAATCTAGCTGGTATTGTCTTTATTTTCGTCCCAAGGTCGATTTGCCTATATCAATTTTGGTAAATAAATTTTGAATTCTGTTATCTACGGACAATTAGCCTTGAAGCATAGTTTATGGCATGATTAGTGTTATTTGATGTACATAGCTTCATTCTGTCAATCTCTGTACTGTTATTTGTCAAAGAACTTTCATCATCATCATTATAAGCCAAATGAAGTCCACTGCTGGGCATCGGCCTCCCTCAGAGAGTACCACAAATATTGGTTCTGAGCTGCCCGCATCCAGTGGGTACCCGCAACCTTAACCAGGTTGTTGCTCGATCTTATGGGAGGCCTTCCCACGCTGCGTCGTCCAAACGACTTTGACTTTGACTAAAGCGTTCATACGCATAGTTAATAGGATATGCAGGTCCAGGACTGAGAGAGGCCAATGATGTTTGGGTAGTTTTATGCCATTATTCCGCCGCACCAATCAAGTCATTACCATTCCCAAATTATTGAGGAACTGCGTGTAAATAGTGGAGTCATTTTCTGTTATCTTGTAGCAGACGCATGTTTGTCTGCTATTCTGGCACAATAGTCTCGTTTGCTTTTATAAAACGGTAAATAAAGTGGTGATGGTAATGAACAAAAAAAACGCGTAACAAAATCGCATAGAAACACCGCACACCAATCAAGTTATTACCATTCCCAAATTATTGAGGAACTGTGTATAAATAGTGGAGTCATTTTCGGTTAGTTCAGACAAACATGCGTCTGCTACAAGATAATCGAAAATGACTCCACTATTTATACGCAGTTCGTCAATAATTTGGGAATGGTAATGACTTACATTTTACAGACAAACGGGTCTTAATCGCGTAAACTTACGTTTAATTATATCCTGACGTTTCGGGCATGACGTTACACCCGTGGTCGCAGGCAGACTCCGTAACTTACTAACGTAAGTTTACGCGATTAAGACCCGTTTGTCTGTAAAATATGAGTGATAATCGTGAAAGTTTAAATCAATATATGGTAATGACTTGATTGTTGCGACTGAATAATCGCATAGAACTACCCTTATTCTTCTAATTTCAGATAGTATCAGAGACAGGTCTGTCAGTCCCCAGCCGCTATTGGGGTTCGTACCGGCCGGGCGTATATCTTGGCATGAAGAGCAGAGAGCCCAGGTCTCCGGTCTTTGGTCTCATGTGGTATGACTTAACTAGTGTGGCACACAAAGGCATCAGGTAATTATTTGTTTGGTCTCTTTGTTAGAAAGCTCTTTATGAGAGAAGCAGTCATTATTAATATCATTAGAAATAAGGATCATTTTTAACCGACTTCGAAAAAAGGAGGTTTTCAATTCGACTGAATTTTTTTTTTTTTGTTGTTTGTATTTTACCTGATATCTCCAGGAATTGTGAACCTATTTTAAAATTTATTTTTGTGATCGAACGTGTATTACCCTGAGATGGTCCCGTTGGCACCAAGTTGGGGGTCTAATGAACTTGGAGAAATCGAGGGATCTCTTCAAAGTGCTCTTTTTTAATTCCATTCCACATCAATTTGTGGCACATGCATCATGATATTCTGCCACGACGAAAATGAAAAAAATAAAATTTTGATGTTTTTGTTGTTTATTTCATTGCAAATAAAGTATTTATGATTTATGCATGTTTGAGAAAAGCACTATACATACCTCGGCCGAAAATATAGAGTTACCCGCCTCAGACCTATCCGGCCTCGCTTCGCTCGACCTTATATATGTCTTCGGCCGGCAACCCCTTTCGTCCCGGCGTCTTTAGTAATGTACTATTTTTAGGCACTGGTGTGACCAAGGCGACAACCTCCCCTCCTACGGCTGGCTCCACCACGATGGAGAACTGTTCGGAGAGCAGCGTATCCAAGATCCTCCGCATGAGATCTTCACATCCTTCATCAAGACCCCCGGGGGCGAGCATGGGGGGCATTGGACCGTTCGGATCAATGTTACTGCTAAGGTGAGCTCTTCATGTGCGCTGGTAGCCTGGTACCTTAAAGAGACTTGTGTTGTATAAATACTGAAATAAGTGCGAAAAAAAATGAGGTTTCTAAACGAGTGGCGATAAATTAAAACACTTCCTTCGGTCGTGTTTTAAATCGACACGAGTTACAAATTTCTTTTTTTGCACGTCTATCGTACGACGTTTTTCAGTACAGATGGCCCTCCAAAGATTTCGACCTGACGTAATATGAACCACTTCTCGCACTAGTGCGTAAAAAAAGCGCCATCTGTACTGAAACATCCCTCCCTCTCTCTCCTCTCCCTCCCGTGTTTTAAAACATCGCCACTCGTTTCAAATTTCATGTTTTTCGCACTTGTGTCGTAATGTACTATTTTGTTTTCTGTTCTGTCTGCCTCCGTAGCCTAGTTGGTAGTACACTGTCTACGAAATTGGAGGTTTCGGGTTCAAATCCTGGCGAGGGCATTATTTGTGTATTTATTTATCACAAGTATTTGTTCCTTGGTCATGGCACATGGCTGTCTAATTGTCTATGTAATTAAGTATCTATATGCATCCATCGATTATATAATTTATATAGGTATTTCGTCGTTTGGTACCCACATCACAAGTCTAATTGAGCTTGAAGAAGAGAAGACTAATGTAATAGCCGACTCCTGCGACCATATACATGGACGTCTAACGCCGGCTCAAAAATGCCCCCAAAAATGATTGTTCAATTGTGCCAAGATGGGCAGGACATAGCGCTTTTCTTATCACCGCGCATATTTCGGCGCAGCATCTTTGACAATTGTTTATAGAATATAGCCAATCAAAACTTTGATGGACCAATCACAACTATTTTTAAATGGCGGTTTAAGTTTTTATAGGTTGACATTGAAATTCATTGCCGTGATGCATTGAAGAGGGGGTGACACCTTTCAACTAAAATTCAGAACCGTTTTTGAAAGGCAATTTAGTATGGCGTGCTGCTTCCATGTTTTATTTTTTCGTAGGCCGACTCCCACTCAACATTAATTTTGGCAATTCTAGACCAACGCCTACTCGCCCTACGTGCTAGTCTGGTACGGAGCCCTAGACGAGTCCCTCGGGCCGGCGGCGCCGCTCTCCCGCCTCTGGCTCGAGGGCGGCGCCCTGCACGGCCACACGCCGCAGCTACATAACTTCCGGATCAACTTAGTTCCGGTGCAAGGTTGGTGTCAAAACTTAGGCAGTATGGGTTACGAATTATGACCGTTAATAGACCTTATGTCTTTGTAGTAAGGTTTAGGAATTATCATTACACTCGGCCATCCTGCTACCGCTGCGACCCCGTGGGCTCTAGCAATTTCAATACTCGGCCATCTTGCTAATGCTGCGACCTCGTGGGTTCTAGCAATCTCGACATTTGGCCATCCTGCTTACTTCACGGCCTTATGTGATCCTGGTGATTATAATATTCTAGGCAGTTGGTTGGGTTACTATTGTTATGAATTATGCTCATCACCGTTAATAGACCTTATGTCTTTGTAGTAAGGTTTAGAAATTATCATTACACTCGGCCATCCTCCTAGCGCTACGACCCCGTGGGCTCTAGCAATTTCAACACTCGGCCATCTTGCTAATGCTGCGACCTCATGGGTTCTAGCAATCTCCACACTTGGCCATCCTGCTTACTTCACGGTTCACGGCCTTATGTGATCCTGGTGATTATAATATTCTCCCTTCCTACTCGCCCTACGTACTAGTCTGGTACGGAGCCCTAGACGAGTCCCTCGGGCCGGCGGCGCCGCTCTCCCGCCTCTGGCTCGAGGGCGGCGCCCTGCACGGCCACACGCCGCAGCTACACAACTTCCGGATCAACTTAGGTTAGCTGGAAGAGATCCCTTATAGGGATAAGTTAGCCTTTGTACTTACATTTCTTTATAACTGTGTTTTAACATATCCTGTGTACAATAAAGTGATTTACTACTACTACTTAGTTCCGGTGCAAGGTTGGTACTAAGGCTTAGGCAGTATGGGTTATGAATTATGCTCATGACCGTTAATAGACCTTATGTCTTTGTAGTAAGGTTTAGAAATTATCATTACACTCGGCCATCCTGCTACCGCTGCGACCCCGTGGGCTTTAGCAATTTCAACACTCGGCCATCTTGCTAATGCTGCGTGCGACCTCGTGGGTTCTAGCAATCTCCACATTTGGCTATCTTGCTTACTTCATGGTTTTATGTGATCCTGGTGATTATAATATTCTCCCTTCTTACTCGCCCTACGTACTATTCTGGTACGGAGCCCTAGACGAGACCCTCGGGCCGGCGTCCGTCCCTGCACGGCCACACGCCGCAGCTACACAACTTCCGGATCAACCTAGTTCCGGTGCAAGGTTGGTATCAAAACTTAGGCAGTATGGGTTAATGATTGTTATGAATTGTGCTCAAGACCGTTAATAGACCTTATGTCTTTGGATTAAGGTTTAGGAATTATCATTACACTCGGCCATCCTGCTACCGCTGCGACCCCCTGGGCTTTAGCAATTTCAACACTCGGCCATCTTGCTAATGCTGTGACCTCGTGGGTTCTAGCAATCTCCACACTTGGCCATCCTGCTTACTTCACGTCCTTATGTGATCCTGGTGATTATAATATTCTCCCTTCCTACTCGCCCTACGTGCTAGTCTGGTACGGAGCCCTAGACGAGTCCCTCGGGCCGGCGGCGCCGCTCTCCCGCCTCTGGCTCGAGGGCGGCGCCCTGCACGGCCACACGCCGCAGCTACACAACTTCCGGATCAACTTAGTTCCGGTGCAAGGTTGGTACCAAGGCTTAGGCAGTATGGTTTATGAATTATGCTCATGACCGTTAATAGACCTTATGTCTTTGTAGTAAGGTTTAGAAATTATCATTACACTCGGCCATCCTGCTAGCGCTACGACCCCGTGGGCTCTAGCAATTTCAACACTCGGCCATCTTGCTAATGCTGCGACCTCGTGGGTTCTAGCAATCTCCACACTTGGCCATCCTACTTACTTCACATCTTTATGTGATCCTGGTAATTACATTCTGCCTTCATACTGACCCTACCTGTTAGTCAACCTAGTTGCGGTGCAAGGTTAATAGTCAATAGTTAATAGTAACTTCTAAAAATATGCCATGCTCAATGTTGTGTACACTGAGCATGGCCCGACATGCTCTTGGCCGGTTTTTTAAATCTTATATTTTTTTACAGGCAAGGTTTTACACACATCGTTCTCCGAAGGCCACGCACCAGGGCTCCATCTTTTGAAAGAGAAGTTCTACTCTCTCTTGAAGGCCGAGCCACATCCTACTTTTGGAAGAATCGCAGTCCTGAGTCCTGATGATGAGCTGAGGAACAAGGTAATCTGATTATTGAGTTGTCACACAGGCATTGATTCATTAATGAGCCAATTTTGTGTTGTTTTTGATTTTCTTTGTTTTGAATGAAGACATTTTAATGATGACATCATCTTACTCGATTCGTCCACCTGTTCTCGATATAACATATATAGTGTCCTATCTACCGTCATTTTCTCATTTTGGTTATTACATCTACAACTATCGTTGATTTTCTTATTTTATAGTTATTTTGAGTGATTGAAGTGTTACTGACCATTTATTTATTGAAGATTGATGACGGGCAGTAGCGTCATCATGCACACACTACTGAAATCCGCTTTTAGAGTCTGATGAGTATGGGCATGGCATATGCCTCTTAATTCGACCACACGCATAAGTGAACTGGAATACGCTGCTGATGATGATTGCCGTGTGGTGACGGCAGCAAGAATACCTTTGTCATCACCCCAGTTCTACCCGTGGGTGTCGTTAGAGTCGACTAAGGGATTGAAGTGTCTCATTGATAGAAGATTGATGATGTGCAGCAGCGTCATCAAAGTGGACACTACTGCGATCGCCAACCTGCTTGCCCAGCGTGGCGATTATGGGCATTTATGGAGAGGCCGTAACGATACATTAAGAACGACGGCAGTAAGAATACATTTTGTCACCACCCCAACTCCTCCTGCGGGTGTTGTCGTAAGAGTCGACTAAGGGATTGAAGTGTCACTGACCACTATTTGATAAAAGATTGATGCAGCATCATCATAGTGGACACATTACTGCGATCGCCAATCCGCTTGCCCAGCGTGGCGATTATGGGCATTTACCTCCTAATGCGTATAGTTAATAGGATATACTTATACGCATAGTTAATAGGAGAGGCCTACGTCCAGCAGTGGACTGAGATTTGATGATGTGATGAATTTTATTTCCCAGGAAACAGACGTAAACTTCGTGCCAATCCAGATGATAGTCGAACCTCCGTTCATCATGGACGTAGTGTTTACCATAGAAGACCTACCGACGCCGCCGCTGAAGGGCGACGAATATACCAGGGTGCTAGAAGATAGGAAGAGGTTCTTCAACGACGAGTTTGAGAGGAAGTTCGGATTGAAACAGAAGAAGTAAGTGTCATTTAAAGTTGCAGGCCTTTTCTTGAAATTATTTTTTTATCTTTATTGGCGCCATCAGTGCCATCACTGTGAAAAAAAAATGAATGAAAGATGTCTTAAAACTTTTAGATGCCTTCATTAAAAAGGCAATAATGTCATGTGGTTTTAAATTTTTCATTGAAAGCTGCGAAAGATTTTTCTTAGCAGTCTTATAAGGGTTTTTAAAAACCTAGTCTAAGATAACAGGCAAGCCATCAGTAAACCTTATGGGGTTTTCGTTTTCCACTATCAAATGTCCTAAACTTACTTCCACTATCAAATGTCCTAAATGTGGCTTTCACTGCGTCATCTTTTATGAAGTAGATCCGTTTTACGGTGCATACCAGTGACTCTGTAGCGTCAACGTTTTTTAAGCTACGGTAACCTTAAAATTTAAATGAACTGGAGACCTTCTAAAATTTGAAGTTTACTCTATTTGGGTTTACTAAGTTACCCCCTTATTCATAAACGTTTGTTAACTAAACATGCCGCTAATAATTGTTTGTCCCTTTCGGTCTTAACAATGTGTCTATAAGAGCAAAATTGACAAACAATTATTAGTGGCTTGGTAAGTTAACAAACGTTTATGAATAAGGGGGTAAGTTTCCTAACTCGTACTGTTTGTTCAAGCTACACGGACCAGGACATCAGCATAGCGCAAGCAGCGCTCTCCAACATGGTTGGCGGTATCGGCTACTTCTACGGCGCGGGCCGCGTGCGCTCGCCCTACACGAGGGAGCCCGTGCCCTACTGGCGGGCGCCGCTCTACACGGCAGTACCTAGCAGGTCAGCAGTGTTATTCACTAAGGAAACCGCCTTGCTGTCAGCGCTGTGTCAGTGCTGCGGCAGCGTCGAGCCTAAAAATGGTATTCACTAATGTACTTTAAACGACACTAGTGCTCGGCGACGAATGCGGCGTGAGCTGGAACTACATTGCGTCGAAAGTTTGACGTTTAATGTATGAACTTCGTATTCTGTAACGAAAAACAGCGACGAACTCGCCCACAAGCTCGCTCACAGCCTCGATTCCTAATGTCAAATCAAACAGCTAGGATTTTAGACAAGGCTGTCTCGACATCGAGCTCGTTGACGAACGCAGCGTCGAATGTGTCAATAAGAGAATAGGAAAAATAGGACCATTGCACATTGAAAAATCCCAAAATAGCTAACATTGATTGGTCTGCAAGAGTCAAAAGCTACCAGGAATACATAAGTTAGTAAGAGGCTATTTTGACACATCGCACTAGAACATCAAGGCAGCTCTCCAACATGGTGGTGGGGAGTGGTTGAACATCATGAACATGGTATCAAAAATTGGTCTAAAAGAAGCGTTTTGGGGATGAAACGCAAGTCGTTGTAGGAAAATGAGAACATTTTGGTCAGTGTCAAATTCCAAAATAGCAAAAATTTGTGTGTAAGAATTTTTTAGTCAAAAGCTACCAGGACTCTATAAGCAACTAAGAGGCTATTACATCACTCATCAGAGATACATTGCCTGGTATCAAAATTGGTCTAAATGGAACATTTTGAGGATGAAAGCTACCAGGAGCGCATAAAACAGCGCTGTCCAACATGGTGGGTGGCATCGGCTACTTCTACGGCGCGGGCCGCGTGCGCTCGCCCTACACGAGGGAGCCCGTGCCCTACTGGCGGGCGCCGCTCTACACGGCAGTCCCTAGCAGGTGCGTTGTTGTTGTTCGTTGTTGTTTGAAAATAGGACCATTCTACATTGAAAAATCCAAACAAAATAGCAAACATGCACAATAGCCACTGCAAGAGTCAAAAGCTACCAGGAACCAGGAGTACATATTGAGTTCGTAAGAGGCTTTTTGGACACATCACACTAGAACATCATCACTCATCAGGCATCTCTTCATCATGGTGGTGGGGAGTGGTTGAACATCATGAACATGGTATCAAAAATTGGTCTAAAAGAAGCGTTTTGGGGATGAAACAAGTTGTTATAGGAAAATAAGAACCTTTTCCTCGGTGTGAAATCCCAAAGTAGCAGAAATTTGTGTGTAAGAATTTTGGAGTCAAATCTACCAGGACTCTATAAGTTACTAAGAGGCTACTAGGACACGCAATCAGAGATACAGCTCTTCATTGGTGTCGCATTGGTGTTGGCATTGTCTGAACATGGTATCAAAATTGGTCTAAATGGAACATTTTGAGGATGAAAGCTACCAGGAGCGCATAAAACAGCGCTGTCCAACATGGTGGGCGGTATCGGCTACTTCTACGGCGCGGGCCGCGTGCGCTCGCCCTACACGAGGGAGCCCGTGCCCTACTGGCGGGCGCCGCTCTACACGGCAGTCCCTAGCAGGTCAGTTTTGTGGGAAAATAGGACCACTCCACATTGAAAAATCCCAAAATTGCAAACATTGATTGGTCTGCAAGAGTCAAAAGCTACCAGGAGTACATAAGTTAGTAAGAGGCTATTTGGACACATCGCACTAGAACATTAAGGCAGCTCTCCAATATGGTGGTGGGCAGCGATGAACATCATGAACATGGTATCAAAAATAGGTCTAAAAGCAGCGTTTTGGGGATGAAACGCAAGTCGTTGTAGGAAAATGAGAACATTTTGGTCAGTGTAAAATTCCAAAATAGCAAAAAATTGTGTGTAGTAAGAATTTTGTAGTCAAAAGCTACCAGGACTCTATAAGCAACTAAGAGGCTATTACATCACTCATCAGAGATACATTGCCTGGTATCAAAATTGGTCTAAATGGAACATTTTGAGGATGAAAGCTACCAGGAGCGCATAAAACAGCGCTGTCCAACATGGTGGGTGGCATCGGCTACTTCTACGGCGCGGGCCGCGTGCGCTCGCCCTACACGAGGGAGCCCGTGCCCTACTGGCGGGCGCCGCTCTACACGGCAGTCCCTAGCAGGTGCGTTGTTGTTGTTCGTTGTTGTTTGAAAATAGGACCATTCTACATTGAAAAATCCAAACAAAATAGCAAACATGCACAATAGCCACTGCAAGAGTCAAAAGCTACCAGGAACCAGGAGTACATATTGAGTTCGTAAGAGGCTTTTTGGACACATCACACTAGAACATCATCACTCATCAGGCATCTCTTCGTCATGGTGGTGGGGAGTGGTTGAACATCATGAACATGGTATCAAAATTGGTCTAAAAGAAGCGTTTTGGGGATGAAACACAAGTTGTTATAGGAAAATAAGAACCTTATCCTCAGTGGATAAATAAAATAATTAAAAAATTAAAAAACACGACTGCCGTTTTAAGCGAACTGAAAAGTAACAAATAATTCAGGTTAATTCTTGTCAGCGTATCTACATAATTATAGGTGCTTGTCTTATTACTTACTATATTTTGTTTTGATTGCAGTCGGGGAACCTTTCATTACGGAAAATATTAATATATGGAGGTTCCCCGACTGCAATTGAAACAAAATATAGTAAGTAATAAGACAAGCACCTATAATTACGTAGATACGCTGACAAGAATTAACCTGAATTATTTGTTACTTTTCAGTTCGCTTAAAACGGCAGTCGTGTTTTTTAATTTTTTAATTATTTTATTTATCCACTGAGGATAAGGTTCTTATTTTCCTATAACAACTTGTGTTTCATCCCCAAAACGCTTCTAAAGAAATTGAAAAGTGTAGCATTAAAACGAATCTCAGGGCTGCAGGCCCGAAAAATCATTTCGAGAAAATGATACGCGTAGGGGTGAAGTCCTGGACTGGAGCGGGGCTATCCAGCGCGCTTGCTTGCGAGCTGCGTGAGACTGAAGTTTTCAGGCAAACCTACCTTCATTCATACCAAATTCCCTGCGCAAATGTTAAGGCCAAACCCGTCTAACCCTGATCTCACCAAAAGCCAATGGAAGTACGGTCAAAACCTTGCCCCCCGTTTAGTGTTCCTCTCCAGCACCTTATGTCTGACTAAGCTCGTTTTCTAGTGACGTTGTTGTACCTATCATGTGCATACTCGTAATTACTAATTTGACACCTAACAAAAACTGTAGGCTCATATTTTGGATGACAAAAACCGGCCCACATTAAATGTCTCGTACACGATACGAGACATTTAATGTTAAGACATTTCAAATTTTATTCGAATGTTACATTACAACACGTATAGCAATTCTGTTTGACCACAATTCCTATTGTGTGTATTTGTGTGTATTTTAGGGACATTCCTCTGATCTGAGAATCATATCGTATGTACTTTTTGATATTGTATTCTGGTCATTCTCCGCAACGCTGGCCCAATACTTGTTAGAAACTTCTCAAACATCCTCGCAGATGTAGGTATGCAAGTTCCCTCACGGTGTTTTCCTTCACCGTAAAGCACTTTGTGTGCAGTACTGGACAACATTTTAGTTCACACCACGATTTTGATACGAAATCGACTGTTTGAGCTATCATTTTTCCAGCATTTAAGTCGACAATTGTTTTCAACTAATAAAATTATGACTGATTATTGAGCTATTTCTTATTAACTACTTCCGAATCTACTTTCAAACGTAATATGACAACTGCACTTGCCTATGAATTATTATCGGATCCAATGTATAAAATTGTTCACGTTCAGATTCTATGGGAAATTAATATCAACACTGTAAAAAAAATATCGTTAGAAAGTCTATTTTGTATTGAAATCATGGAGTGAACTTAAACTTTTGAACGGTACTGTATATCAAACGATATCGTATATAAGTTTTATTTGAAAACTCATCGGTTACGAGCCGGGGATCGAACCCACGACCGCTGCGTAGCAGCCGTGCGTTTTACCCCTTGACCACAAGTGCGTACATACAATGTATCTGTTTCATACACACTTAGCGTTCGAGAAGATGTGTCAACGGTGACAGTCCTGTCACGGCTTAGACATTGAAGAAAAACTTCAATAGTGCGATCTAGAACATTTCGAGTTTTCTCTTCAAACATATACTTAAACATATAACTTGTATATATATTTACAATCTGCATACAAAATGCTTTAATTTGATACCCAAATCATAGCATTTAGATGACATATTATTCTTTGCGCTTTAATTGTATTTTAATGAATCTGGCTTTTCTAGAATAAGTAACAAACATGTAAGTTATATACATATTCATAATCGTGGTTTGAAGCTCTTCATTTTGATACCAAACTCGATAGATTTCTTTCATTTTCATTTTTTTTTGGTTAGATAATATTGAATTTTCAGGCCGCCATATTGACTTTAACGTGACGTCACATATCCTATGTTACCCGCGACGTCACGAGGATTCTAATGACACCTTACACTATTAAAAACGGTTAAGTGGTCACGAAGATCTGCGCGTTTAAAGAAAATATGAAACATACATAGGGGCTGAACACATATACTCTCCTTTTTGGCAGTCGTGTAAAAATAGGTCTAAAAGCAGCGTTTTGGGGATGAAGCACAAGTTGTTATAGGAAAATAAGAACCTTATCCTCAGTGGAAAATCCCAAAGTAGCAGAAATTTGTGTGTAAGAATTTTGGAGTCAAATCTACCAGGACTCTATAAGTTACTAAGAGGCTACTAGGACACGCAATCAGAGATACAGCATTGTCTGAACATGTTATCAAAATTGGTCTAAATGGAACATTTTGAGGATGAAAGCTACCAGGAGCGCATAAAACAGCGCCGTCCAACATGGTTGGCGGCATCGGCTACTTCTACGGCGCGGGCCGCGTGCGCTCGCCCTACACGAGGGAGCCCGTGCCCTACTGGCGGGCGCCGCTCTACACGGCAGTCCCTAGCAGGTCAGTTTCGTGGAAAAATAGGACCATTTCACATTGAAAAAACTCAAAATAGCAAACATGTACTAGCCACTGCAAGAGTCAAAAGCTACCAGGAATACATAAGTTAGTAAGAGGCTATTTGGACACATCGCACTAGAACATTAAGGCAGCTCTCCAACATGGTGGTGGGGAGCGGTGAACATCATGAACATGGTATCAAAAATAGGTCTAAAAGCAGCGTTTTGGGGATGAAACGCAAGTCGTTGTAGGAAAATGAGAACATTTTGGTCAGTGTCAAATTCCAAAATAGCAAAAAATTGTGTGTAGTAAGAATTTTTTAGTCAAAAGCTACCAGGACTCTATAAGCAACTAAGAGGCTATTAAGACACGGAACGCTAGAACATCAGAGATACAGCTCTTCATTGGTGGTGGGCGGCATTGCCTGGTATCAAAATTGGTCTAAATGGAACATTTTGAGGATGAAAGCTACCAGGAGCGCATAAAACAGCGCTGTCCAACATGGTTGGCGGCATCGGCTACTTCTACGGCGCGGGCCGCGTGCGCTCGCCCTACACGAGGGAGCCCGTGCCCTACTGGCGGGCGCCGCTCTACACGCCAGTACCTAGCAGGTCAGTTTTGTGGGAAAATAGGACCATTGCACATTGAAAAATCCCAAAATAACAAAAACTGGACTGCAAGAAACATTTTGGAGTCAATAGCAATAGCAAACATTGATTGGTCTGCAAGAGTCAAAAGCTACCAGGAATACATAAGTTAGTAAGAGGCTATTTGGACACATCTTACTAGAACATCAAGGCAGCTCTCCAACATGGTGGTGGGCAGCGATGAACATCATGAACATGGTATCAAAAATAGGTCTAAAAGCAGCGTTTTGGGGATGAAACGCAAGTCGTTGTAGGAAAATGAGAACATTTTGGTCAGTGTAAAATTACAAAATAGCAAAAAATTGTGTGTAAGAATTTTGTAGTCAAAAGCTACCAGGACTCTATAAGCAACTAAGAGGCTATTAAGACACGTAACGCTAGAACATCAGAGATACAGCTCTTCATTGGTGGTGGGCGGCATTGCCTGGTATCAAAATTGGTGTAAATGGAACATTTTGAGGATGAAAGCTACCAGGAGCGCATAAAACAGCGCTGTCCAACATGGTGGGCGGTATCGGCTACTTCTACGGCGCGGGCCGCGTGCGCTCGCCCTACACGAGGGAGCCCGTGCCCTACTGGCGGGCGCCGCTCTACACGGCAGTCCCTAGCAGGTCAGTTTTGTGGGAAAATAGGACCACTCTACATTGAAAAATCCCAAAATAGCAAACATTGATTGGTCTACAAGAGTCAAAAGCTACCAGGAGTACATAAGTTAGTAAGAGGCTATTTGGACACATCGCACTAGAACATCAAGGCAGCTCTCCAACATGGTGGTGGGCAGCGATGAACATCATGAACATGGTATCAAAAATAGGTCTAAAAGCAGCGTTTTGGGGATGAAACGCAAGTCGTTGTAGGAAAATGAGAACATTTTCCTCAGTGTGAAATCCCAAAATAGCAAAAAATTGTGTGTAGTAAGAATTTTGTAGTCAAAAGCTACCAGGACTCTATAAGCAACTAAGAGGCTATTAAGACACGTAACGCTAGAACATCAGAGCAGAGATACAGCTCTTCATTGGTGGTGGGGGGCATTGCCTGGTATCAAAATTGGTCTAAATGGAACATTTTGATCATGAAAGCTACCAGGAGCGCATAAAACAGCGCTGTCCAACATGGTGGGCGGCATCGGCTATTTCTACGGCGCGGGCCGCGTGCGCTCGCCCTACACGAGGGAGCCCGTGCCCTACTGGCGGGCGCCGCTCTACACGGCAGTCCCTAGCAGGTCAGTTTTGTGGAAAAATAGGACCACTCCACATTGAAAAATCCCAGAATAGCAAACAATTGGTCTGCAAGAGTCAAAAGCTACCAGGAATACATAAGTTAGTAAGAGGCTATTTGGACACATCGCACTAGAACATTAAGGCAGCTCTCCAACATGGTGGTGGGGAGTGGTTGAACATCATGAACATGGTATCAAAAATAGGTCTAAAAGCAGCGTTTTGGGGATGAAACGCAAGTCGTTGTAGGAAAATGAGAACATTTTGGTCAGTGTAAAATTCCAAAATAGCAAAAAATTGTGTGTAAGAATTTTGTAGTCAAAAGCTACCAGGACTCTATAAGCAACTAAGAGGCTATTAAGACACGTAACGCTAGAACATCAGAGATACAGCTCTTCATTGGTGGTGGGCGGCATTGCCTGGTATCAAAATTGGTCTAAATGGAACATTTTGAGGATGAAAGCTACCAGGAGCGCATAAAACAGCGCTGTCCAACATGGTGGGCGGCATCGGCTACTTCTACGGCGCGGGCCGCGTGCGCTCGCCCTACACGAGGGAGCCCGTGCCCTACTGGCGGGCGCCGCTCTACACGGCAGTACCTAGCAGGTCAGTTTTGTGGGA
Source organism: Thaumatotibia leucotreta (assembly GCA_025490895.1). Lineage (NCBI taxonomy): Eukaryota > Metazoa > Arthropoda > Insecta > Lepidoptera > Tortricidae > Thaumatotibia > Thaumatotibia leucotreta. The sequence continues at coordinate 54,466 of JALPQI010005140.1, read as the reverse complement.
AAATAGGACCATTTCACATTGAAAAATCCCAAAATAGCAAACATTGATTGGTCTGCAAGAGTCAAAAGGTACCAGGAATACATAAGTTAGTAAGAGGCTATTTGGACACATCGCACTAGAACATCATCAGGCATCTCTTCACCATGGTGGTGGGGAGTGGTTGAACATCATGAACGGTATCAAAAATAGGTCTAAAAGCAGCGTTTTGGGGATGAAACGCAAGTCGTTGTAGGAAAATGAGAACATTTTGGTCAGTGTAAAATTCCAAAATAGCAAAAAATTGTGTGTAGTAAGAATTTTGTAGTCAAAAGCTACCAGGACTCAATAAGCAACTAAGAGGCTATTAAGACACGTAACGCTAGAACATCAGAGATACAGCTCTTCATTGGTAGTGGGCGGCATTGCCTGGTATCAAAATTGGTCTAAATGGAACATTTTGATCATGAAAGCTACCAGGAGCGCATAAAACAGCGCTGTCCAACATGGTGGGCGGTATCGGCTACTTCTACGGCGCGGGCCGCGTGCGCTCGCCCTACACGAGGGAGCCCGTGCCCTACTGGCGGGCGCCGCTCTACACGGCAGTCCCTAGCAGGTCAGTTTCGTGGAAAAATAGGACCACTGCACATTGAAAAATCCCAAAATAGCAAACATTGATTGGTCTGCAAAAGTCAAAAGCTACCAGGAATGCATAAGTTAGTAAGAGGCTATTTGGACACATCGCACTAGAACATTAAGGCAGCTCTCCAACATGGTGGTGGGGAGTGGTTGAACATCATGAACATGGTATCAAAAATTGGTCTAAAAGAAGCGTTTTGGGGATGAAGTACAAGTTGTTATAGGAAAATAAGAACATTTTCCTTAGTCTAAAATCCCATGAATAGCAAAAAATTGTGTTTGAATTTTGGAGTCAAAAGCTACCAGGACTCTATAAGTTACTAAAAGGCTATAGGACTCGTGACGCTAAAACGTCAGATACAGCTCTCCAACATGGTGGTGCGCGGCATAGCCTGAATATGGTATCAAAAATTGGTCCTAATGAAGCATTTTGAAGTTGAAAGCTACCAGAAGTGTATACCTTAGTAAGAGGCTATTTGGACGTGACGCTAGAACGTCAGATACAGCTCTCCAAATTGGTGATGGGCGGCATCGGCTGAACATGTTGTCAAAGATTGGTCTAAAAGAAGTAGTTTGGTGATGGTACTGTTGGTAGACGGCAGGGTCCGCTTTCAAAGAGCGCCAAAAGCTATCAGGACTACGTAAGTTAAAGATTTAAAAGTAACATTTTGACAACAAAAAGTACAATCGACAACACAGCTGTGAACACAGACAAAGTGCCAGAAATATGTATACACACCTTTATGTCCAGGCAATAAAGTTCTGTTTACATATTTTTGGCACTTTGCCTGTGTTCACAGGTGTATTGTTGATTGTACATTACGACACTAGTGCGAAAAACATAAAATTAGAAACGAGTGGCGATGTTTTAAATCGACAAGAGTTACGAATTTCTTTTTTGCATGTGTCTCGTACGACGTTTTTTAGTGCAGATGGCCCTCCGAAGTTTTGGACCTGACGTAAAATGACCCACTTCTCGCACTAAAGCCTAAAAAAAAAAAAAGGCACCATATGTTACTAAAAAAATATACCAGGAGCGCATAAAAATAAATGCACTATATTCATGAAAGTATTCTCATTGCCACCAGATCATTCTTCCCCCGCGGCTTCCTGTGGGACGAGGGTTTCCACGGATTGCTCATCCAGCGCTGGTCTCCGGAGATCCAAATGGACATAGCGGCCCACTGGCTGGACCTCATCAATGTTGAAGGCTGGATACCCAGGGAGCAGATACTGGGTAAGTTAACGATATTCTGCTATGCTATTCTCTTATTCACACATTCGACGCTGCGTTCGTCAACGAGCTCGACATCGAGGCAGCCTTGGGCCTTGTCTAAAATCCTAGCTGTTTTATTTGACATTAGGAATCGAGGCTGTGAGCGAGGTTGTGGGCGAGTTCGTCGCTGTTTTTCGTTAGAGAATATGAAGTTCGTACATTAAACGTCAAACTGTCGACGCATTGTAGTTCCAGCTCACGCCGCTTTCGTCGCCGAGCACTAGTGTCGTTTAAAGTACATTACTGAATACCATTTTTAGGTTCGACGCTGCCGCAGCACTGACACAGCGCTGACAGCAAGGCGGTTTCCTTAGTGAATAACACTGCTGGAACTTTATTTAAGTTCATAAGCACCCAGATCTTGAGGAGTTATACAATGATTGCAGCTTACTGTTTGCTAGCTTCGTTAGCTTTATTAACCATACTTGATAGCCCAATCAACTTAGCACTCTTGAAACTTTCCAAGTAAGTAATCCATTTAGCACGTGATTGAACACTGGCTGACGCTAGATGGTTTAGTCCAACTTATCCCAATATGTCAAAGAAATTATGGTAAAATTAAACATTGTGGGCTAGAGAGGTACTAGGAGGCCATAATTTATTTTTCTGCCCTCCGGCCTGCAAACAGCACTTTTCCGGCCGCTGCGCTAAACTAAGTTGCCGCCTGCCGGCTCCGTTGAGCAGAAAAATAGTATACACGCCTCGGCTGTTTAATGGGAAAGCCTCGGATCACATGTTTGTCGGCCTCGGCTTCGGTGTAGGTGTGTATACTATTTTTCTGCTCATCGGAGCCGGCAGACGGCAACTTAGTTTAGCGCAACGGCCGGCAATGTGCTGTTTGCTGGCCGGAGGGCATAAAAAATAATATACACACCTCGGCCTTTAAATGGGAAAGCCTTGGATCACATTACACGTTATCCGAGACATTTCCCACTTAAACGGCCTTGGCATGTAATCTACTATTGTACGTCTCGCTAGAACATGAATTCTATGGACACTGCCTCTGAATACCAACATTATCGACTACCTTAGGTTCTTGTGGGACGAGGGTTGGAACAAGTTGGCCTCCTGATGATGATGATCATAGTTCATGACCATTGTTTCTTTCAAATAAGACGATATCTTTCATATTTTCCCATGTTACCAGGAACGGAGGCGTTAGCAAGAGTCCCCAAAGAGTTCGTCGTCCAAAGCAACGCGGCTGCCAATCCGCCAATGCTTCTAATAACCATAGCCCATCTAGTCAAAACGCAGCCTGAACTCTTCCAGCCTCAGCGACCGCTGCGAAGGACGCTCAACCGCATGTTCACGAGACTGCAGGTCAGTTATGGTAGCCTGGTACTTTTGTATACAAAGTGCTTGAAATTTTCCTTTAGCAATCCTTGTTTGACAGAACTGCTTCTAGAAAAATCAAGAAATTTCTAGTTTGTAACAATAGTACATTGTGCATCAAGGGAGGTAAGTACGGAATTACTAACGAGAGTGTTAGAAGCCCGACGCCTTTAGGCGGAGGGCTTTTATGACTCGAGTTAGTATTCCGTTTACCGACCGTGATGCACACAATGTTTTTCATCACACTTGCCGACAAAAAAATAAGTTTTAAGACATAATATTATTTTCATCACACTTGCTGTCTAAGCGTGCCATTGCTTGCATGCGTAGCGGGAGTAATAGAAAAGAGAAATTCCCTAGGGAGTAATAAAAATGTTAGTATGTCATAGAATATTATTTTTTGTTAAAATTTATTTTTTTATCGGCAAGTGTGATGAAAAACATTGTATGCATCACGGACGGTAAGCGGAATACTAACTCGAGTCTTTAAAAGCCCTCCGCCTACGGCGTCGGGCTTCTAACACTCTCGTTAGTAATTCCGTACTTACCTCCCTTGATGCACAATGTACTATAAATGACGTACTGACATTTCTATTACTCCCTAGGGAATTTCACTTTTCTATTACTCCCGCTACGCGCGCAAGCAATAGCGCGCTTAGACAGCAAGTGTGATGAAAAAACTAATGCCATACCAAAACTACCCTCGTAAGGCCCATGGTCCTACCTGTAGGACTTATCAACAACGAACAAATTTAAATTATGAAATTAGAACAGGGTTGCATTTGTTTTGTGTCGTAAAATTTTCTGTCAAACTGAAATCAACTTTATTACCCACCAAGTAGGAAAAGCAATGACAATTTTTGGAAATTTCTCTTGTATGGCTCGTCCTTAGGAGGCTATGATAGTCTTCATAAAGTCCACCTAGTCGAAACAGAGACTGAGCTCTTCCAGCCTCAGCGACCGCTGCGAAGGACGGTCAACCGCATGTTCACGAGACTGCAGGTCAGTTATGGTAGCCTGGTACTTTTGTATAGACAGCGTTTCTTAAATTTTCACATTCCTTTATTATTAGAAAATCTTGTTGACAGAACTGCTTCTTGAAAAGTCTAGAATTTCCTAGTTTGTAACAAAAACTAGGGGTCCGTTTCTCAAAAGCTTGTAACTTGTAATACAAGCGGTAGTCTCTTTTTAGTACTATAAATTAGATAAGGACTTGCGCTTGTATTACAAGAAAAATAAATAGGCCTTTCGAGAAATAGGCCCTAGGTGATCAATTATGTATGACATTCTTGTAATATAACAATAGCCCATCCAGTGAACGCTGACTCAGCTGTTCGAATCTCAGCGGCTGCTGCGGAAAGGAGGACGATCATCCGCATGTTCACAAGACTGCAGCTCAGTTATGCTTGCCTGGTCATTTGGTATACAAAGTTTGGTGATTTTTCTTGAAAAATCTAGAATTGACTGACTAGTTTGGGGATGAGCGTATCCAGCCCCAGTCAGCCTGAATAAAAGAGGTTCAAGTGACATATGATTTCAGAGCTGGTACCAATGGTTCCAGTCGTCCCAGAAAGGCGACGAACCCACTACCTACCGCTGGCGAGGAAGAGAGGACGACGGGTTGCAACTCAACCCGAAAACTTTAACTTCTGGATTGGATGACTATCCAAGGTAATCCTTTACTTCTTTACTTCCGCTGAGTACCTATATTCTGATTGGTGCATCCAAATTTCATGGCTTTCAAAGATTTCACATCAAATCATGTATACAGGGTGGAAAGGGACGACGTTCCTTCCCGCTACTGACCGAGTCTACCAACCATTACGATCAACTTTCAGTATGGGACCAACATCGAAATATAAAAAAAAAATTAACCCCTCATACAAAGTGAGTGATTAGTTAGAGTTCAATAGTATGGAAAAGTCAATTTTCCATGTACGCTTTCGATGTTGGTCCCATATTGAAAGTTCATCGTAATGGTTGTTAGACTCGATCGGTAGCGGGAAGGAACGTCGTCCCTTTCCACCCTGTATAATCAATCAACTAATCAATAATCATACACAATAGCAAATAAAAAAAGACTACTTTGGTGGAGTGAGTCGTCGCCAACGCCTAAAGAGCATACTCGTACTCAGTGACGACAGAAACCCATAGAACCTATCCCTCTTGTATTTTATCTATACAGGGTGTTTGGTCAGCGGTGTCGGAGCTATTAAGGGCTTAAACTACAATCAATTTCATCGATAAATTACCTTGCAATTTTTTTTTGTGCCAACTATAATTCAATCTCGTTAGAGAGCTCATTAGATAAGCAAACTAATTAAGCTAAACATTCGACTCGACTATTTCAAAAACAAGGCCATTAAAATATATTAAAAATGTATAAATACAATTATACCGTACTTTAGGAATCACAAGATTTGTTTGTAGTTTAAGCCCTTAAAAGCTTCGACACCGCTGATCAAACCCCCTGTATATCATCGACACAGCGAATCTTCATTGGCAATTCGCAGAGACACCTCTGCATTTTCAGCCATCCATAGGCAACGCTCGCTAGCTTACCAAGATACAAATCCAAAAGGATTGTATTAAAAGTACCAGGCGCGCATGTTTACGAAGAGCAACATTTCAGAGCGTCGCACCCGTCGAGCATAGAGCGGCACGTAGACCTGCGTTGCTGGATGTACGCGGCTGCCGATGCGATGCACAGTCTTTTAAAAACCCTATTTTTGTTCCACCTTCTTTTTTTTACAAAATACGATAGACAATACTATTACAAATATCAGACTAGAACTCCCACCTCATTAGGACGAGTACTTTTTTTTTTTTAAATCATCAAAGTTTGCCTATATCCGGGTCGTGAAATTTACATTATTTTTTATTTCTTAAAAACAGGTATACTTGAAAAAATTTTGATAATACCACGTAAATGCGGATGTAATTCCCTATCATTCGCAATTAGAAAAATAAAATTACCGTTAGTACTTTCGAAGAAAATATTGTTTTTAGACTTTTCGGTTTACATTAAATATTTCCGAAATTCCGCCGTATTAGATGGAGATATTTTAGCACGTGATAGCTCACGTGTATGTTAATCAACTGTATTTAAATCTCCGTCTAATTCCGTGGAAAATAGAAGTTATCAATTTTTGAAGTTATATCCGGTTTTATTATAGCTAGGGCTGTCAAAACAACTTTATGGTCACTTGAGTTGAAATCTTATCCGGGTGCCATTTTTTACTTCTGTGACTACGTTTCGATGAAATGCTACATGTGACATGGGAAGGAGTCCACCCTCGTGTGATGTCATAATGATTTTACTTGGGCGTATCAATTGGTTGAACTATTCAGTGACAAATTGTATGTGCGTTTTACATTGACGGCTTAGAATAGCAAGCAAGTTGCAATTTGGTAAGCGACCGTGCAATGTATCCAATTGCTAGCGATATTCACAACCGTACTGTCATTTCTTGGTACGGCCGCTGCGAGCAGGCCGCGAACTAGAGGTACGACTGACCGTGCCGATGACAAATAGGGTCGATAAATTGTTGATGTACTTATTTGATTATATTCAATTTTTCTTTCATATTTTGACCTTTGTATCAATATCTTATCTTCATAAAGGTAAAACAATATTTATAGATTATATCGCGTATATTATTTTGAGCCTTTTACAATAACCGTTGTCAAAGGTTGAAATTGTTTTATTTAAATATCGCGGCCATCGCGGAAACGGCTGATAACATTATGTTTATTAATGGTACAACCGTCTAAATAATTATTTGTTAAATCTTATTTGTTGATTCCCAGCCACAATTAAGATAATGTCGTTAATAAATTACTTTGTTCATATTCAAATATATGTTTATAAAGATTAGATACATCGTCCAATGCGATATTTTAATCTGTATTTATTTCTTATTGAATGATAGATCGATTTTAATGTTTTTCTTAATATTCCGGCCTTATCAAATATCTATGGATAATAATTTATCGACGTAGCCTCCTCTCTAGTGCCGCGTCATATGGTAGCGCTTTAGCCAATCACAGCGTGGCAAAGGCCCGACCTCGGAGACACCGAGACTCATTACAATTTCGCTTCGTTACAAATCTCTCTCTTTTATATATCTATGGTTTTTTCGGACCAATATCGTGCGACTTTTGCCGAAATCTTGAATATTGAGAAGTAGCTTTTGGATGACATTTATGTTATCTTGACAGTAATCTCGGGTAACTTGCCAATCGATCCAATAAAATTCGACGCTTTTTGCAGAGATCTAGCAGGTAAGTACGTAATTCCAATCCAATGATAGTTACCTTGCACAAGATTCTTATACACGGTGCCAGAATAATAGAATTGTCCTCTTTGCCAATTGGAATGCTCTCTGAACAGGGGGCAGAAACGAGAAATAAATTGTGAGGTCCGACAGAGAGCACCATTGTCGAAAAAGGAGTCGAGAAGCGACAATATTCGTCTGTTCGATTTGTTCCACAGAGCACTCGTTTCATCGGATCCCGTAATATCAGATTTGGAGCTAAGTGGCAGAAAGAATAAATTAAAAAACAAACCGCTATCGACAGAGGCAGTACGATTATTGAAATTTGTTGATTATTCGGTCCCTGATATTCAGGAAAATGAAAATTTGGTCTTGTCCAATGAGGACTAAACTTGCAACCTGCATCTCTCCATTTCTTCGAAAATGTTTTTATCTGACGGTTCATTTAATAGGTCATTATTTGAATTTGAATTTAAATATTTACTGAATGCCATTTTATTGGTCTTGTCCAATGAGGACTAAACTTGCAACCTGCATCTCTCCATTTCTTCGAAAATGTTTTTATCTGACGGTTCATTTAATAGGTCATTATTTGAATTTGAATTTAAATATTTACTGAATGCCATTTTTTTATTTGTTGGCGACGGCATCGCTTATTAGAATTATCTATCTAATACAGAATTAAACATATACTTTCCATGCTCTTGTATACTCACATCGCAGTACCTACTTATTGTCAAAGTAGTCAGTGTTGTTTCTACTTTTATAAATATGGTCGCGAGCCCTTTAAGGAGCAAGTGCTATGACGACAGAGACCCATGGAACCTATCTCTCTTGTCCTCTTTACCATCGACAATGTAAATCCTACAGCGCTGGAAACGCGCATGTGACACCTCTGCCTTTTCAGGCGTCCATTTGTCAAAGGATTGTATTGAAAGTACCAGGCGCACATGTTTACGAAGAGCAACATTTCAGAGCGTCACACCCGTCGAGCATAGAGCGGCACGTAGACGGTAGACCTACGTTGCAAGCTTATTTATTAGAATCTGTGCTGTCGATGCTATACTCGCAGTAGTCAAAATAGTCATTCATAGTTTTGAGTTTCTACTTGTAAATACGGTCGCCAGCACTCAGGGGGAGGTACTATGAAGACAGAGACCCATGGAACCTATCTCTCTTGTCCTCTTTACCATCGATACAGTAAATCTTACAGAATTGGCAACGCGCTTATCACTACAGTCGTTTTAGCCATTTCATAGCTTACCAAAATATTCATTACCGAGTACCAGGCGCGCATACTTACGAAGAGCAACATTTCAGAGCGTCGCACCCGTCAAGCATAGAGCGGCACGTAGACCTGCGTTGCTGGATGTACGCGGCTGCTGATGCTATGGCGACCATCGCTTATTAGAATGATCTATTGATCTATCTCATACATAATGAAACATCATAAGATCATAACATAAATAATCTATACTTTCCATGCTCTTTTATACTCACATCGCAGTACCTACTTATTGTCAAAGTAGTCAGTGTTGTTTCTACTTTTAAATATGGTCGCGAGCGCTTTAAGGAGCAAGCACAGATAAAATATAGGGAAGATTCCGTGTATTAAGACATACATGAACAAACTATTGTCATCCTTCACCCCATCTCAAGACGTATTCCATAAGGAAAAAGAGACAAATAAAGTAGCTCTACTTGGTCGTGAACTCCATCAACGACTCCATTTTCTTGAACAATGCTACCAACCTGACTAGATAAAATGTCATTACTATTAGTGATGTCCAGTCTTCAATCGTATACTTTTATCGTCAATAATAATATTTTTACCAAATTAGGTAGCGAATACAGTAGGAATAAACCTTATTTCCTACTCAAAATCACGATCTTCTTCGATCGTGATTTCAAAATCTACATTTTAGGATAAAAATAAAATCACAAAGTTAACGAAATATTTTCTTTAATTAAAATGTCATAATGAGGGTTTCCTAAAACGTATGCCACTAGTTGGCGCCACTTAGCCGTAAGGTCCCGCTAAGAAACACAATTATCTGGCCCCAAAGAAAGACTAAGTAAATGTTTTTTTTTTTTTTTAAATAAAGTTTAAATTTTTTTATGTATTTTTTTTAACTCATACAAAATATTTAAACCAGAAACTATAAACATAGAATTTAGACAAGTTTCTGGACCTGCTCCCGCCCTGGTGATTTCAGAAAACTCTCATTATAACATGTTTTATGGACTTATCATTCCTTAAAGCATACCTAACAATTTTGTTATGATGGCTTCTTTATAATTAAATTAATCAGTCTACACAAGTATCACATGAGCGTCATTATTAAACTAAACTTAATTTACTTGCTGGTTGACATGACATTGGATGATTACCAAATATGGTGGGTAGTACGTCAGAATGTAATCACTTATGCGCGTACCCTTGCCTGAAACAACAGCTTAAAATTGTGCGGAGCATATTTTTGAATACTCTTTAGGGTACCAGTCGTCTGCCTTTTTGATATTTTTGACCCATAATAGCCTTTGTTCAGTGTCCAGTGGAAACCTGTTGGACATTAAAAACATCGATTCATTTTTGAGTTGACTATCAATACATTTATCGATATCACGATCGGTCTCTTAAGTACCACACTATGCGATACAAATGTTTGAATCCCACTATTTATAATTACATTACGAATGTAAATACAAATGGTTTAATCACAAAACTACACATATGTATCCGACAACAAATATTGAATAAGATTTTCAGTTACTTTTACCTTAATAAGGTTCGAAATCTTAAAATTCAAGTCAAAACTAAATTGCCGGTGAAACGTAATGTCTTTATTTTGTTCATTCAGGTAACCCTAGCGGTTTTTACACCCTGGAACCACACAAGTCATCACTTTTATCACATTCCGTGCACTTATCGAACAGAAATATACATGAAAAGCTTTATTTTAATCACTTTTACTATTTGCGGTTTAGGTGCACTAGTATACCCAAACAAAGATCGTTGACAGGCATTGCCGGCGTCACCCACAGATAAAATAGACTCGGTCTATCAATTTTATATGTCTATGGGAGCAAGTGCTATGACGACAGAGACCCATGGAACCTATCTCTCTTGTCCTCTTTACCATCGACACAGTAAATCCAACAGCGCTGGAAACGCGCATGTGAAACCTGCCTTTTCAGGCGTCCATTTATCCTAAAATATTGTATTGAAAGTACCAGGCGCGCATGTTTACGAAGAGCAACATTTCAGAGCGTCGCACCCGTCGAGCATAGAGCGGCACGTAGACCTACGTTGCTGGATGTACGCGGCTGCTGATGCGATGGCGACGGCATCGCTTATTAGAATTATCTATCTAATACAGAATTAAACATCATAAATAATCTATACTTTCCTTGCTCTTTTATACTCACATCGCAGTACCTACTTATTGTCAAAGTAGTCAGTGTTGTTTCTACTTTTATAAATATGGTCGCGAGCGCTTTAAAGAGCAAGTGCTATGACGACAGAGACCCATGGAGCCTATCTCTCTTGTCCTCTTTACCATCGACACAGTAAATCCTACAGCGCTGGAAACGCGCATGTGACACCTCTGCCTTTTCAGGCGTCCATTTGTCTTAAAGGATTGTATTGAAAGTACCAGGCGCGCATGTTTACGAAGAGCAACATTTCAGAGCGTCGCACCCGTCGAGCATAGAGCGGCACGTAGACTTACGTTGCTGGATGTACGCGGCTGCCGATGCTATGGCGACCATCGCTGATGTCCTACAGAGGGATACTACTAGGTAAACCATAGTTTACACTATTATCTTGTCATGCAGCAGGAGTGAGTACTGAGGATGGCTACTAAGTAACTTTAACTAAAAAGACAATTAGTTTACTCATAATATCATTAACATAATTAATCGGCGCTGAATATAACCTTGTACCCTTTGGCTTCGAGACCCTTTGTCGGCGGGGTCCGAGCGCGGTTTATTTTTTTTAACTGTTGTAAAGAAGTTATTATAACGGGAAAATTATTATTCTCGCTCAAATAATTAGCGATGTGAAACGCTGCCGATTCAAAAATCGTCCGTATGTTAAGCGCCAATGGTACCTTTTAATTGAAAATGAAAAAAATCTAATTCGTACACGAGTGACTAATGAAATCCGATCACTAAACCGAGGGTTTTCATAACTCGAGCCTGTAACCTTCCCGAGTGATAGAAGAAATGCAGTCTTATATAAGACAATAATGGACTGCAGCTATTCAAGTACCCTAAAGAAGCGCTATTTTCAGGTTCGAATTAACAAGGGACCAGCTAGAGGACGAAGAGTTATTGAATCAGCTGCACTGGTCGCCGCACACTCAGACCTACGCCGACTACGGTGAGTTTATTCGTTTAGTTATAGGTAATTTCACCAGAGTTGAGGTGAATGATTACACACACATCCAAATGAAGTAATTGCAAAAAATATAGTGAATGAATGAATGACTTGCGTCGAAATATTGAAGCAAATCCCTTGAACAAACTTTTTAACCGACTTCAAAAAAAGGAGGAGGTTCTCAATTCGACTAAATTTTTTTTTGTTGTATGTATGTTACCTGATATCTCCGAGAATAGTGAACCGATTCTAAAATTTCTTTTTGTGATCGAACGTGTATTACCCCGAGATGGTCCCATTGGCACCAAGTTGGGGTCTGATGATGGGATCCTGGAGAAATCGAGGGATCTCTTGAAATGTTATAGGTACATGTATGGCGCTTTTGGTAATTTTCATTCATTTACAAGGATTTGCATTCAGAAAGTAGGATTTGAGGAAACCAATGATGGAAACAAATCGGGAATCTTGGAGAAACCGGTTGAAGTCGGTTTTTTTTAATTTTTAATTTGGTGATTATTGGTCAATCTTACAGTTGCAATTGGGTTTGCTGTCAGTACGAAAAAAAGAACACTAATTTCACAGTGGTTACATGACATGTTGATGTGTGCGTGGCCTCAACTCTCGTGGAACTATCTATGCAATCGAAGATCGCGCCGGGGTTGGTCACGTAGGACACTTATATTAGCTGGCGGCTGTTACTAAGTCGATTTGTGTAAGGATGTCCCAAAATATTTATTTATTTTTTTATTTTTCGAACCGGTTTCGAATTTGATTTCATTATTTTGTCAGGTCTACACACCGACGGCGTCCGGCTGGTCCGGCAGCCGGCCAAGCATCCAGGAGAGACGGCCAAAGTGGTCCGGAGCGTCACCGTACCGCCGGAACCCAAGCTTGTCACTTCTGCCTTCGGTGAGTAAACTCTGTTACTCTATGATTGATTTGTCTGGTCTACACAGTAATCAGGTAGCCGGCCAAGCATCCAGGAGAGACGGCCAAAGTGGTCCGGAGCGTCACCGTACCGCCGGAACCCAAGCTAGTCACTTCTGCCTTCGATTAGTAAACTCTGTTAGGGCCGATTCAGACCGGAATGGCAGCGACGCGGCGATCCCTTTCATTGTGAAATAATTTTAGACTTTATCTACATATAAAAAAATATCAGTGTCGCTTGAAATACTCGAAAAGGTCGCGCGGTGCCGCTGACAGCCGCGCGGAGTCGCTGGCGGCCGCCGCCAACAGACATCGCCCGGCCACAGTCTAAAAACCAATACAGTCATTCGACGAAGCCATCTCGACAGAGCAATCGGGGTGTGCGGGGCGCGGGGCGGGTGGGGCGAGCCCGAGCTGCATACGTCGCCATTGTTAGTAGCTGGGGACATGACTTTCAGGGCTGACGCGTGTCTTTAAAGTGGTTATATAATAACCAGCGTCACTTGGAACGATGGGAAAATTGTAACGAAACGTATATACGTGCTAACATGAAACCTAAAAACGTTAAATAAATAAATATTTGAGGACATCTTACACAGATCGTCCTAGCCCCAAACTAAGCAAAGCTTGAACTATTGGGTACTAGGCGATGATATTCGAACTTATATAGATAAATACATACCTATTACATAGAAAACAACCATAACTCAGGAACAAATAAATGTTCACGTTCATCACACAAATATTTGCCTTCGGGGAAATATTTGCCTTATTGGGATTCGAACCCAGGACCTCCAGCTTCGTAGGCATAGTCGCTATCAACTAGGCTACGGAGGCCGTTAATTACCCTCCTTTTTTGAGCAGTTGTGTAAAGTCTGTGACAACCTTAGGCAAATACTGTAACCTTGTGCGGTGTCGGCATTTACGCAAACATCAAAGGCGTCGGTCCACTGTTACTCTTTACACTGTGGCCCGGCCGCGCGGCCGCTGGCGGTGACGGGAGGCGGCGAGCGGCCGCCAGCGGCCGTGAGCGACGAAACGAGTCAGTCGCTGCCGGCCGCTGCCATTCCGGTCTGAATCGACCCTTACTCTATCTGAAGTAAGCCTTTGTCAAAAACTGTTTTTCAACCGACTTCAAAAAAAGGAGGAGGTTCTTAATTCGACTGTATGTTTGTTACCTCAAAACTTCTGACTGAGAGAACTAATTTTGATCATTTTTTTTATTTAAAGCTGTGCTCACCGATCGGTCCCATTTTAATTTGGTCCAGTTCTGACAATTGCCATGAAAACCCATATAAGTCATAAATATGCATTAAATGGACGAATAACTCGGTATCACGCCAACCGATTTCGATATTTTTTTTAAGGATTTCAAAACAAACTGTAGCACCAAATCGGGCTATGATGATGAGATCTTGGAGAAACTGTTTTTTTAACCGACTTCAAAAAAAGTCTTCTAATATTAATATCAAGGCGCCTTAAATCCTGTGTCTAATTAATTATTTCCAATCGTGTCTCTGAAACGCTCGTGTTTTACCCCTTTTTAACCGACTTCAAAAAAAGGAGGAGGTTCTCAATTCGGCTGATATCTCCGAAAAACGTGAACCGATTTTAATTTTTTTTTGTGATCGAAGTTGTATAACCCCGAGATGGTCCCGTTGGCACCAAGTTGTGGTCTGATGATGGGATCTTGGAGAAATCGAGGGATCTCTTCAAATGTTATAGGTACATGTATGGCGCTTTTGGTAATTTTCATTCATTTACAAGAATTTGCATTCAGAAAGTAGGATTTGAGGAAACCAATGATGGAAACAAATCGGGGATCTTGGAGAAATCGGTCGAAGTCGGTTTTTTTAATTATTAATTTGGTGATTATTTCAGTAATTTTTTTGTCTTTTCAGGTTACGTGTCCCTCTTCCCTATGCTTCTGAAGGTACTTAAGCCAGATAGCGAAAATCTGGGCATAATTCTACGTGACCTAGATAAACCGGACCTGCTGTGGTCTAAATATGGGCTTAGGTATGTATTTGAATTTCGACTCTTTGACTGTGGTCATTTGACTGAAAGAAAATTTAATTGCAAAAAATCAGGTCCATTTTACAGTCCATTCATCCTTAGTTGTCTAATCTAGTAAACAACTTTCTAACCTAATAGTACACGTTTTCAGTTGTAAACTGCTGTTTCTAGATTAAAAATTAAGCAACTTACTAATCACTACGGACGGACTGCACAAATACGGATTCAGGTATTTTGGTATAGGCAAATATGGCAGTTTACAACAGAAAACGTGTACTTTTAGGTTACTAGCAATTTACTCTATTAGTTGATGCGAAATTAATTCCTAATGCCAAAGTCAAAATATTCTTTATTCAATTAGGGTCAGCAACGAGCGCTTTTGAATCGTTAAACTAAATAGCGAATAAGAGAAAAAAAAGCTACTTCCGGTTCTAACTCTACACCTGCCTGAGAAGAATCCGGCAAAAAACTCAGCGGGACTTTTTTTTTCAAATAATAGTTTTGTAACATCGTACAGCTAACATGCATAAAAACGAAACATAAATTTGATTTAATATAAATACAGATATAGTACATTAACTAGAGATTAACCCCCTTATTCATAAACGTTTGTTAACTTAACAAGCCGCTAATAATTGCTTGTCCCTTTTGCTCTTAGGGTCACATTGTTAAGAGCAAAAGGGACAAACAATTATTAGCGGCTTGTTAAATTAACAAACGTTTATGAATAAGGGGCGAAGTCTCTAATAGTCAGAATAATTATATAATTTCAGGTCACTCTCAAAATCCTCACCTCTCTACATGAAACGCAATACAGAACACGACCCGCCATACTGGCGCGGTCAAGTGTGGATCAACGTCAACTATCTCGCTCTCGCAGCGCTGAAGCACTACTCGCGAGAGGGACCGCATGCCGTCAGAGCGGGACAGCTGCATGATAGACTGAGAGAGAATATTGTTAGTGAGTATCGCTCGATTTATGGTGCCCTAGTACCTTGTGGCTAAACGAAGTTAATTTTGTAATAATCACCAAATTAAAAATTAAAAAAACCGACTTCAACCGGTTTCTCCAAGATTCCCGATTTGTTTACATCATTGGTTTCCTCAAATCCTATTCTGAATGCAAATTCTTGTAAATGAATGAAAATTACCAAAAGCGTCATACATGTACCTATAACAATTGAAGAGATCCCTCGATTTCTCCAAGATCCCATCATCAGACCGCAACTTGGTGCCAACGGGACCATCTCGGGGTAATACACGTTCGATCACAAAAAGAAATTTTAAAATCGGTTCACTATTCTCGGAGTGATCGGGTAACATACATAAAACAAAAAAAAAAAAAATTCAGTCGAATTGAGAACCTCCTCCTTTTTTGAAGTCGGTTAAAAATAAAAACTTTTTTTTGGGAAGTAAAAATTGAAATAAAATCACAAGAAAAACACAGCTCGACCCGCCGTACTGGCGCGGTCAAGTGTGGATCAACGTCAACTATCTCGCTCTAGGCGCGCTGAAGCACTACTCGCGAGAGGGACCGCATGCTGTGAGAGCGGGTCAGCTGCATGATAGACTGAGAGAGAATATTGTTAGTGAGTATCGCTCGATTTATGGTGCCCTGGTACCTTGTGGTCAAACAAAGTTTGGTGAATTATTTACTAGAAAAATATATCCTCGCCTGAAACGAAACAGAAGAAGAAGTAAGAATTGAAGTTGTGTATTAGTTGGCTAAGAAATAAGTGGATTCCCACTGCCAGTGAGGTTTAGGGAAGCTAAATAAGCCCCTAAGGGTATTTTTTTGGAAATTATTCTGAAACTTTGAACTAATTTCAGTAATTTCCAATCTCAAACTACTTTAAGTAGATTTTAGGTAATTATAGGTTATACCTAGCACCTAAGTAGGTACGGTACGTATTTTAGAACAAAAAAAATCGACTTTGCGAAAACCTCCTAGGGAACCTATTCTGATTGTGAGTCCCAAACCCTGGCGGGCAATGGGAATACACTTATTATACACTCTGTATATGAACTGAAACTATGTAATATTTTCCAGAGAACATCATCTCTGAATACCGTCGCACGGGGTACTTCTGGGAGCACTACTCTGATGCGGACGGCGCCGGAGCTGGCTGCCGCCCCTTCACCGGCTGGACCGGTCTTCTTCCGCTCATAATGGCTGGCGAGTACTAGCTCTTCGGATACATGCTCGCCTGGTACTTACGCAGAGTAATTAAACAAAGAAAAAAAGGGAAATCGCACTTCCGAGGATTTTACCGATCAACAATGGCTAGAGAATACTGACGCCTTGAATTTATGTGGTCCTGGTACTTGACGCAGAAAACTTCAGCCAAAAAATTTAAAAAATCGATGTTTGTGCAGGCAAACACGGACCAGCCAAAGCTGAAAACCTGTTTGTTCTGTTTTGTAATGTAACATTCTCTCGAGTATTCTTCTTGTACAAGGTTCTTTTAAAAGCACTATTGGGACGCGGACGGAGCTGGCTGCCGCCCCTTCACCGGCTGGACCGGTCTTCTTCCGCTCATCATGGCTGGCGAGTACTAGCTTCTCGGATACATGCTCGCCTGGTACTTATGCAGAGTAATTATACAAGGAAAAAAAGGGAAATCGCACTACCGAGGATTTTACCGATCAACAATGGCTAGAGAATACTGCCTTGAATTTATGTAGTCCTGGTACTTGACGCAGAAAACTTCAGCCAAAAAATTCAAAAAATCGATGTTTGTGCAACTGTCATTTTATTGGATTGACAGCTCTGTCACAGTCCAGCCGCCAAAACCTGTCTTGGAAGCGCTATGTACTGTATCTTTTGTAATGTAACATTCTCTCGAGGATTTTTTCTCTCACAAGGTTCTTTTAAAAACACTATTGGAACGCGGACGGCGCTTCTTCCGCTCATCATGGCCGGCGAGTTAGCTCCTCGGAAACATGCTCGCCTGGTACTTACGCACAGTAAATTAAGATATCTACGATCGATCGATCAACGATGGCTGGAGACTACTTAGTCGCATCGCTTAGTAGTCCTAGTACATCTTGGATTTGACAAGAACTCGCGGCCTTTTCCTGGCTACTCTTTTAGATTGTATTGATCGAAACGGGACGGGTAGACGCGAGTTGCTGTCAAAGAAAATATGCGCTAGGGCCGCATCTCTAAATGTACTCTCTATAATATTACTATCAATTTACCGATTTTCAGGCACAAAGTGTATCCAACATTTTTATTCAGTTTAGTTTTTCATGTTTACCTAATCAATGGCCTTAGCAGTTTTTTATAGCAATAATATTCCCATCACATTTTCAAGACAACCTTAGCATGTAAGTTTAGTGATATTTGTAAATATGTTATAGTGACTTCGAAAATTATAGATCGTAGCGTCCGCCAAGTATGAGATAAAAGAATGACAATTTTATTTGAGCCTAGTCTACACTGAGTTCTTCGCGAGAAAATCGCCGCGCGAGGCAAGAATGAGCTATCCGCGATAGAAACGTAGTCGCGCTCGTGAAAATTAATGAGACGCGAAGATATTTTATACGATGGACGATGGACTAAGTATAATTGCTCGGTCTCTCTTTTATTTATAAGTGAGCGACTACCTTTTGTTTATGTCAGCTCATAGCTTACCCGCTGTTGGTGTGACTGACGTGTATACCAATCGTCAGTAAAATAAAAAATATGCCTGACTTTCCATAGCATTTGACGTCTTGGACTCATATCGCAGATATATTTTTACGTCAATACTAATAAATATCAATAATTTTACCTAATAATGTATGTGAATTCTAGGTTTAAGATTTTAAGTTGCTAATAAAACCAAGATTGTGATCTAACAGTGCGTGATTATTAATGCAAGTTTTTAGGCTTGTATATTTTTTTTAGATTCTGCAGACGATTGGTATACATATACGAGTCAAAATTATTTTCGTTGTCTTATTTTGTGTCCCTAAAAAACGTGACGCAGTGGTGATTTTTGTATGAGATGTTGTTTTGTTTTAAATTACCGATGTACGGATTAAAATCTAGCATCAAAAAGAAATATAAGTGCACTGGATTTTTTTTATTTACTGAGTCGAAACAGTAGCTAAAAGCGTGGCAGAGTGGTATGAAACAAGACAACGAAAAGAATTTTTGACTCATACTCTATACAGGGTGTTTGGTTAGCGGTGTCGGAGCTTTTAAGGGCTTAAACTACAATCAATTTCATCGATAAATTACCATAATTTTTTTTTTTGAGCCAACGATAATTAAATGGCGGTCATTTTAAAATTTCAAACAGACGAATACGGGCGCACGTGATATTTCTGGAATTATACGTTTGTTATCGGTCCTATCCTTGCAAAAAAAATCTCGTTAGAGAGCTCATTAGATAAGCAAACTAATTAAGCTAATCATTTGACTCAACTATTTGAACAACAAGGCTAAAAAAAATTTTTTTTATTCAAAATAGTAAAAAGTTCACCTAAATTTTTCAATTAATTTAATTTTGCATGAAAACTAGGTCGTTAAGATAGGTTTTTGGTGTTGTTATTTATTAGTACAGTATGTTAGTTAAAAAATAACACCATAATTACAGTTATACCTTAAGTACTTTAGGAATTACAAGTACTCAAACATGCACTGGATGGATGGAAGGCGGCCACTTCACTAGTCAGTACACTGCTCACATTCATTTGTTTATGGATTTTGCATAGGGAACGCTAAATGCAGCTGTTTTGGTGTATGTTTGAGCACTTGTAATTCCTAAAGTACTTAAGGTATAACTGTAATTATGGTGTTATTTTTTAGCTAACATACTGTACTAATAAGTAACAACACCAAAAACCTATCTTAACGACCTAGTTTTCATGCGAAATTAAATTAATTGAAAAATTTAGGTGCATTTTTTACTATTTTGAATAAAAAATTTTTTTTTAGCCTTGTTGTTCAAATAGTTGTAGTAATCTAATTTTTTTGTAAGGATAGGACCGATAACAAACGTATAATTCCAGAAATATCACGTGGGCCCTTATTCGTCTGTTTGAAATTTTAAAATGGCCGCCATTTAATTATCGTTCGCACAAAAAAAAATTATGGTAATTTATCGATAAAATTGATTGTAGTTTAAGCCCTTAAAAGCTCCGACACCGCTAACCAAACACCCTGTATGTCTCGCTCGGGTTATAATTACGAGCGGCAGCATGTCTCAGGCGAAACATGTTCACACTGAGTGCTGCCTCGCGCGGCAATTTATTCGCAAGGCTGTTCGTTCAGTGTGGACGCGTCTAATAGATAACGGTTGCGGTATATCAAAAATGTCTAAATATTTTGTTGGTCTAACATAATTCCATTTACTAGTACAGTAGAACGTAATATTAACCATTTTTATAAAGTAATAGTTCTCAACTTTACTGAACCGTAAAATTGTATCTATACTCTGGTTAATTAGGTATTTAATTAAATGTTAATAATCTAGCAGTATCTTTTTATTGAAAAATGCATTTAAAAATCCAAGCTGGGTACAGTCGAAGACAAAATAAGGGGTATACAAAACGTTCAAAAATATGTCCCAGTGCACTCTAATTCTGTGTAATAAGAACGTCGTAACATATTTATGAACGGATTCTTTCGATACTTATTTTTGCACTTGACTGTACTTAATGAACAAACACCGGTTTCGCGGGGGCAAATCTGTACTGACGTTTAATAGTGCGAGGACACATATACCTAATTTTATTATTTGATATCGATAAAAATGTCGTACAACCGTTGTGTAATTTCAAGAATTGGAATGAAGAAGGGAACTATATATACAAAAATAAACTTTTTGAGGAATGAACTATCTTTAATATTTAATATAATTTTCATAATATACAATCAACATTTTTTTTACTTTTTCAAACTTTAATCTTCGTCGCCTGAGTGACAATATCCATTTTAGCCAACTAAACGACCTTTCTAGGTCAACTGTAGTAATTGGAGCAAATTCAAACAATTTATAGTTTTGATGAATTTCTGTTTTATGACTCAGTTCTATTTCTTTTCCGGGTACTTTTTTCTTGAGTGGCATTTTTAGCCGCCTTCAGAAACAAAAAGGTAGATTTAATTAATTTGATTTTTTTAAATTGATTGGTTGATTGTTGTAGGTACTAGATGAATTATTCAACGATTCAATGGTTGTCAAATGTGACTCGACAGAGTCAATGTCAGATATCGGTTGTTGATAGTTGCGATAAGTATGAAAGAACGAGGTTTACACATAGTTAAACGTATTCCAACTTAGCCATTAGTTTAGTTATGATAATGATGGTTAAAAAAATATTTTTATGGATATCGATAAACTAAGTCGATGTTTAATGAATCACTAGCACTGGTACAATTTTGCCCCCGCGAAACCGGTGTTTGTTAATGAATCAAAACAATTTAAATCACTGTATTTACGAATATAAAACTTATTTTCTACTCGTGGTTTTCAATAAAAAGATACTGCAAAATTGTTTACATTTACGGCAATCCAGAGGAAGCGGGTTCGAATCCCGTGGCAACCAGAGTCTTTCGCAGTTGATTTTTTCTATGGCAAGCACATCTGTTACGACATCGTGGGATTAGCCGCATTGTAAAAAAGTTACATCAACATCAATTTGTTTAATTATGAAATAAATTGATGTTTTCTAATCATGAATTGATTACAGCGCCCTCTATAGCAAATTCAATGCAACGGAGAATTGTCGAGTTTTCGGACGATTGTGGTAGACACACGTCTTTGAGTGGCTTGAGGTTGTAGTACCTTCGAAACATTAAGTACAGATGTCGCTAGTGATTAGCTTCACAATACCATGACTAAATTCGCTGTGATCGACGAAAGGTCGTCTGGTGTAATTGGAAGCACGTTGGATCGGCAATCCAGAGGAAGCGGGTTCGAATCCCGTGACAACCAGAGTCTTTCGCAGTTGATTTTTTTTATTGTAAGCACATCTGTTACGACATCGTGGGATTATCCGCATTGTAAAAAAGTAACACCAACATCAATTTGTTTAATTATAAAATAAATTGATGTTTTCTAATCATGAATTGATTACAGCGCCCTCTATAGCAAATTCAACGCAACGGAGAGTTGTCGAGTTTTCGGACGACTGTGGTAGACACACGTCTTTGAGTGGTTTGAGGTTGAAGTACCTTCGAAACATTAAGTACAGATGTCGCTAGTGATTAGCTTCACAATACCATTGACTAAATTCGCTGATATCGACGAAAGGTCGTCTGGTGTAATTGGAAGCACGTTGGATCGGCAATCCAGAGGAAGCGGGTTCGAATCCCGTGACAACCAGAGTCTTTCGCAGTTGATTTTTTCTATGGTAAGCACACCTGTTACGTTACGACATCGTGTGTTTACATTTAGTTAAATACCTAAGCAAACAAAGTATAGTATAGTCGAGTACATAATCATTAGTTACTGTATTGAAATTTGGTGCACCGTTGTGTAGATAATTACGAACTTTATGTAACATCGCCCACACTGTCGGCTATCAATCGGTGGACCTTATGGTTTTTGTAATAAGAATAATAAGGTATTACTGTATAGCTGCCAATGGCTATTAAAAGTTTAAACTGATTTCAAAATTGTATAGTAGCATAATAATATTAATAATTGAAAACGAATAGTGTGTTCATAGTTTCAGAATTATACTTAGGAGTTTTGTATTTCCGTTACTACCGATAAAATTGAATCCTCACCCACTATAGAACTTTATCATAGTAACGTTGCAAGTCATATGTACGACAGTTCCTATAATTCTGCCCTGCTAAGCATAATAGCGATATCTAAAAAAATAATTTAATGATAACATGCACCTTAAATTCTATAGCTGACGATTCCATTTCCAAATGCCTCTATTTTTGAGCTACATACTATCGCTTTTTCGCTTAGCGGGGCAGAATTTGATTTCTAGCGTCACGTTCCTACGATGGGTACTTAACTGAGGGTTCATTTTTTGTAGTTTATAAATCTAAGTAGTAAGCGATATACAGGACGTCTCAAAACTACGGGACATGAAGGGAATGTACCATAAATATCGTATTTTGCTCGAAAAAATTTTTATATAATTTTTATGTTTGTCATATTTTAAAGACAAACGGGTCTTAATCGCGTAAACCTACGTTTAATTATATTATGAGTCTGTCTGCGACCACGGGTGTAACGTCAGGATATAATTAAAAGTAAGTTTACGCGATTAAGACCCGTTTGTCTTTAAAATATGAGTGATAATCGTGAAAGTTTAAATCAATATATTGTCATTTTGTATTCAAAGATTTTCAAAAAAAATCTTTTTCGTCTTAATAAAATATTTTTGCTGTAATTGGACTCAGACGTTTGACGTTGATCCTGTCTTAAAAATACGATGTCACTTAAGAAAAGTTATTATTTTTTATTTATTATTTCGATTGGCATCATAAGAATTGGGATATTTTTTTTTACATTAAATCGGTTCGATTCCCGGACAAAACAAGATTTATTAAGAAAACCTTTGAATGTAGAGTTACTAACTTTTAAAAATAAGTCTGCTGTGAGCAAAATACCCTATCTACGACATTTAATGTACTTTTCCTTTATGTCCCATAGTTTTGAGACACCCTGTATAGTTTGCATGAGTACCTACTAACTGTGTATTTCTTTATATGGCCCATTAATCTTAAGACAAAAACTTGTTCACCTAAAAGTACACGCTTTCTGACGTAAACTGCTATTTCCTTGATTAAAATAATGCAATACTTAACTAAAATGCGCACTCAGATATCTTGGTATAGACAAAAATAGCAGTTTTAGACCAAAAAAAAGTGTATTTTCTCAAACATGCAATGAAATATTGTCTTTACTTTCCTTGAAATAGACTCGGAAGTATCGCTTTTAGGGCGCAGTAACTCACTGCGATGGATATGGAATTTCATAACACTTCAGGCCACTCTAGGCCTGCAATGTAACTTTTTTTTTAATTTCGACAACATTGTCATTATTTTTTTTTGTATTTCTTTGTATGTTTGAGAAAAGCACTATACACGCCTCAGCGTGAAAACGGATTCCCGGCCTCGGTATATACCAAATTGGCCGGAAATCCTCATTTTCCCGGCCTCTGGTGTAATGTTCTATTGGTTGTTAGAAAGTTGTTTACTAAATAAGACAACAAACGCCAAGTCACACCGCGTATGAGTGGCGTGCCAGTTGTAGTTTATGTAAATGTCATATTACATGGCACACGGCTGGTCACGCGCACGGCTCGGAAGCGGTGTGCCATCTAATATGACGTCTACATACGCTACAACGTGCACGTGGTGCACAAGTGCACACGCAATCGGTGGACCATCTTGTTGTTGCGGTGGTACATGGGTCAAAATTCTTTTCGTTGTTTTATTTTGTGTCCCTAAAAAACGTGACGCAGTGGTGATTTTTGTATGAGATGATATGTTGTTTTCAATTTCTGATGTATAGATTAAAATCTGGCGTGAAAATGAAATACAAGTGCAACAGATTTTTTTATATACGACAGTGTGGTATGAAACAAGACTACGAAAATAATTTTGAGTGATTCACATCTTTTATTATTGAAATATAGTATAAGATATGCGCAACTAAGGAGTGTAGCCCTTATGGGTCCTATGAGAGTTCAGAATGCCAAGAATTAAACTATTTGTTATCATTTTGTGATTTTTGTTTCTTTTAAAATAAATTGTTACCACAAACACATTTTTGACAGTTTTATTTTTGCTGACCATAACGGGAATAGACATGAAGTTTTTAGCATAATATCTGCCGTGGACTGATGACCTGGTGAAGGTCGCAGGAGTCCGCTGGATACGGGAGTGCACTTCAAACTGGGCCTTGTTCTCTCCGCCACTTACAGCTATGCTATTCTCTTATTCACACATTCGACGCTGCGTTCGTCAACGAGCTCGCCGTCGAGACAGCCTTGTCTAAAATCCTAGCTGTTTTACTTGACATTAGGAATCGAGGCTGTGAGCGAGGTTGTGGGCGAGTTCGTCGCTGTTTTTCGTTAGAGAATACGAAGTTCGTATATTAAACTTCAACTCTCGACGCAGTGTAGTTCCAGCTCACGCCGCATTCGTCGCCGAGCACTAGTGTCGTTTAAAGTACCTACATTAGTGAATACCATTTTTAGGCTCGACGCTGCCGCAGCGCTGACACAGCGCTGACAGCAAGGCGGTTTCCTTAGTGAATAACACTGCAGTCCACGCTCCCCTGGCCCCAATGACAAGTGCTACTACGTAGGTTGCCCTGAAAGTTTCGGGAATCGGAAAAAATACGCATTTTAATGAAATAAAAGTACTTTTATTGTTTTTCAAAGTATTCTCCTTTGTGTTTAATACACTTTTTCATTCTCTGAAACCAGTTTTTAAAACAGTTATTGAAGTCTGAAGTGGGGGTTGACAAAATGGCCATTTTATAAGCGTCGACTGCTTCTTCCGCGGTCTGAAAACGCTGACCACGCAACCGATTCTTTATTTTCGGGAAAGTAAAAAAATCGTTGGGACTTAGGTCGGGGCTGTACGGAGGATGGTCCAGTAATTCGACGTTTTCGCCCTTCAGATAGTCGTCTGTTTTCTGAGCGGTGTGAGGGCTGGCATTATCATGGTGTAGTATAATACGGCGGTTAGGGTTAGTTTTTCGCAGTTCAGCAAAAACAATCGGTAAACAAACGCCTATATACCAATCGGCATTGACAGTTCTTCGATCTTCAAGAGCGATAGTCGCCACGTGACCCGATTTGGAGACAAACGTGGCTACCATTTTTTTGATCGTGCTGCGAGAACGAACAACTTTTGTCGGCTTCGGTTCGTCTTCGTAAACCCAAACTCGAGATTGGTTTTTCGATTCAGGCTCATATGCGTAAATCCATGATTCGTCACCTGACACAATACTAAAAACGGCATTTGAGCTTCCTCCATTAAATCTTTTTAAAGTTTTGCGGCACCAATTGACACGTACCGTTGTCTGGTCGTCAGATAACAAGTGAGGAATCCACCGGGAAAATAACTTCCGCACGCCCAACTCTTGTTGTAAAATAACTTGTACCTGACTCATTCCAATGCCTAAAGTCTCCTGAATCTCCCGATATGTAACATGCCTATCTTCCTTTATCAGTTGGCGAACAACATCGATGTTTTGATCGGTAACGGCCGTTTTCGGTCGACCCTCACGTACGTCATCCGCAAGAGACACACGGCCACGTTGGAATTCCGAATACCACCTGTATATGGTCGTCTTTGAAGGTGCTTCACTACTAAAAGCAATAGTTAATCGGTCTCCAGATTGTTGTTCTGTTAAGTTAATCCACTTTTAAAGTCATAATAAATCATTTTGCTCTAAAACTTTCGCGGGACAGCTCCAGTTTCACCAGCGACTCAACGACTTTAAAAAACAATTGAAAATCGGACATTGTTTTTTTTTTCTAAGTGGCCAGTGTTTTTCGAATAATGAGACTATGCTTGTAAGAAAGAGGTATAACACATGTCAAATATACGTTCCTAAGTATTAAATTCCCGAAATTTTCAGGGCATCCTACGTATTGTAAATTTACTGTTTCTCCAATTGGGGGTGTCTATAGGTTACAGTTACCGCTTACCATCGGAAGAGCCGTGCGTTTATCTGCCACCAAAATAAAATGTATTGCAGGAACTATAATAAAATTAATAAATCAGCAGTAATTAACTTTTATGCGGAGCAAAATTACAACTGTCACAAAAACACGACAATTGTAGCGAATTTCCGACATAAGCCGAACCTCATGTCAAGATTTAATGAAAATTGTACTAAACCTTGCGACAATTGTCACGGAATTCGGAAAATAAGAAGTAGTTTATTAACGATATAA
The DNA here is from genome assembly GCA_025490895.1 of Thaumatotibia leucotreta. Taxonomy (NCBI): domain Eukaryota; kingdom Metazoa; phylum Arthropoda; class Insecta; order Lepidoptera; family Tortricidae; genus Thaumatotibia; species Thaumatotibia leucotreta. The sequence goes on along the minus strand of JALPQI010005140.1, from coordinate 27,768 downwards.
TAACGTTATTATTTATTAGTAACAATTTTATGTTGGTGGCAAACAAGCACATGGACCATCCAATAGTAAGCGATAGTCGTAACCTACGGAGGCCTGTGACGTCAGTAAGTGGTATTTTACAATTGTCACACTTGTAATTATGGTGAAATAGGCCACTGAACAACGTCGTAAGGCCCAATATATTTGATTGATTTCACAAACAAACGAAACTTGACACTTTCCCTTACATAGCAAGGATCAAAATACGATTTAACCCTTAAATGCATGACCTTGACAACAATTTATTTGAATTCTGAGATGCTGTCAACAGAGTCCAAAATACATGATGCATATATGCATCACTATGCCTTTAAGGGTTAAAGGAAATAGATGGTGGGTCCCACAAGGTAAGTAAATAAAACAAAGATATACTCACAATGAATAATTACTGTATTTCTGTAATTTTTTACTGTAAGTAAAATTATTCTATGATCTTCAGTCGTTCAAGAACATTATACATAATTATATCCTCTTCGTATCTACTAACAAATACTTTTCTACCATTTATACTTGTATTTCGTAAATAAACGTTCATCACTACATAGTATAAAATAAAGTCACTTTTTCTGTCCCTATGTCCCTTTGTACGCTTAAATCTTTAAAACTACGCAACGGATTTTGATGAGATTTTTTTTAATAGGTAGAGTAATTCAAGAGGAAGGTTTTTATGTAGGTATAGTACCCGTGCGCAGCCGGGGCGGGTCGCTAGTTTGTAATAAAACCATTAAAAGAGTATGTTGATATGTCAATATCTTGACCCATTTCAGAACTGACTACGTAGGAAACATATGCCTTAACCTAGCCCTTGACGGCCCCCGACCCCGCAGACCAAAGAAGCGATGGCTAGATGTCGTGAAGGCTGACATGAGTGTGAATGGGCTTACAGTAGAAGATGCCCAGGATCGCGCAAAGTGGAGGAAATGTAGTAGGAAAGCGGACCAGGAAGGTAAATAGGAATGTAAAGTAAATTGGGCTGTGAGCGCAGCACAGCAGTCCAGTTTAGAACGCCAGATTTTTTCATGTTGTTATTCTGAACTGGACTGTTTGTCCTGGGCTAACAGACAAGTTTACTCTACATTCCTATTTACCCCTTTTTACGATAACTTTTGCTTTGGAACTCGTGGTACGGCTACAGGAAAAGAACCCCCATTCATAATTTGTTAATACTGAACACTTCTGGTGGTACCATAGCTTTGTTAACAGAATTATTAGCACAAGAATTAAGCGACAATAGAGTCTGACCAGCATATCTATGCACAAGAAAATGCGGTTAATTAAAAAAAAGTGACCTGGCAAAATTGGCAATGTAAAGTTTTTTGAAGGTATGAATATTACATTTTCCCCTGATAGCTGTCGTCTTATGGTTCAAGAAAATGCGGCTCTTTTATTTTTATGTCCTATAATTTGTTAAAAATATTTTTTTAAGTGAGATAGATGACATTTGTGCAGCTTTATGGATGAACAGAGCCTAATGTTTTCATCCAAAACAATTACCTACAATGAAATAGAAAAAAAAAGACAATTGACAGATTTTTTTCTATTTCATTGTACTGATTGCGGACGAACGCATTAGGCTCTATTCATCCATAAAACTGCACAAATGTCACCTCACTCACTTAAAAAAAGATTATTAACAGTTTATAGGAAATTATAATAAAAGAGCCGCATATTCTTGAACCTTAAGACGACGGCTATCAGGGAAAAATATAATATTCATACCTTCGGAAAACTTCACATAGCCAATTCTCTACCAAATTAAATGCCAGTTTGACAATGACAGGTCAATTGATAGGCAAAATTGTTGCCATGTAAAGAATATCGAAAAAATGCTTGTGCAAAGTTATGCTGGTCAGGCTATATCGCGGGTGAGAAGACACCCGTCCCTGTTTAATGAATACGATTAGACAGGGATAGGTGTCTATCTCGCTCGCAGATATCGCCGGACTATTTGTCTAGTGTACGAAATTATAAAATTGGGTAGCTGTGTTTCTTCAGAAATTTGCTTATTTGTATTGTTATTTGCCAGTATTATGACACTTATTGGGAAACTAAATAATTGTTTACTTCAGTACAAATGGTAGAAAAGTCTTCGCTCACAAAAAATACAACACATGTCAATCATCCAATTCACAATAAAAAAATAAACTCAAAAAAAATCCATACACCGACGAGGTAAAAAGTTATTTTTTTTCACATTTTCTTTTTTTTTTCCCTATCTAACGATAATTTGAATTTGATAACCTACTTAATTCTACAATTTACAATGTTTAAATGATTTTTTTTCTCATTTTTTGCTTATTGTTGATTACAAAACCTCACTGATGGCGGTCCAGCCGCGTTTTATATACAATTTTACATAATATCATATTCATAGGTCATTTATACAAATTCTTTGTTCGTCTAAAATTTCGATACGAAAAATTGGGAGTCAGGTCAGGATCAACTACTTTGTAGCCACCTAAGTTAAATAGTTTGTTACAGACGCACGTTATTCATAAACATATTGATTTAAACTTTCAAGATTATCACTCATAATCATCAGAGATCGGATTTTTGTGCGACATCTCACACTAAATGTCATCAAAATGACGTAAGTCACTAAGAATGTCGCAAATCCATCCGATCTCTGCTCATAATATTCGTGGTGGCAATCTGCCTGCGATCACGGGTGTAAAGTCATGCCCGAAACGTCAGGATATAATTAAACGTAAGTTTACGCGATTTATTCATAAACGTCTACTAACTTAGCCAGCTGCTAAGTATTGTTTGTCCTATTCGCTCATACAGACATATGCATTGATAAGACCGAAAGGACCAAACAATACTTAGTGGCTTAAGAGACTTATGAATAAAAAAAGGGTTAAACACGAGACACAATTGCAAATAATTAATTAGACACAGGATTTACGGCGCCTTGATATTAATATCAGCCGGGTCCACACTGAAGGGACCGCATCGCGAATTGGGTATGTCAAGTTTTTTGAAGTGGTGTAAATTATATTTTATTTGGATGATAGGCTTCCTAAGGATCACGAAAAACCAGTTATTTTATTTTTATAACTATTAATTTATTATTAATATTATTTATAATATTTTTAATTTATGGCTCACAAGCTAAACGACTTTTGCGCTACTGAAAATTAAAAAAAAACACATGATGGTTGTCAAATATGTCACTGTCAAAAATAACTACGTATATAATAACAATAAAAACGTGTTATTGAGTATAATTTTGATACATAGAATAGTCACTACACTCGCATTGAAATGCACAAACATATAGGGTCCGTTTCGGGCAATTTATATCCAACGCGTGACACCAAGTTGGTTGTAAACATTTTGGTACACATAGAAAAGCTGAGTCGGGAAAGTCGCGTCTGTATTTCTTACAGCTGGGTACGAAGCACATGAGCATATCTCTGTAATACTCCGTCACGGTTCGGTTGCAGTCACTATTCATTGTATCTAGATGTACGTGAAGCAGTCCAATAGTCAAAACCAGGGTCGTCAGAAAGGCAAGAAAACGTAGTCCAAAAAGCAGAGCGTAGGTAGTCACAGAAAGATCCAAACGTTGTCCAAAATATCGTGCAGGGGTCATGGAGTAGTGCGGCAAGATCAAGAGTCCAAAATTCGTGCTGAGGTCGTTAAAAATATTCTATAAATCACTGAAACCACCAAATGCAATCGAACGAACATAACCGTTGAAAGACGTAGTTATTTTTGACAATGACATATTTGACAACCATCATGTGTTTTTTTTTAATTTTCAGTAGCGCAAAAGTCGTTTAGCTTGTGAGCCATAAATTAAAATTATTATACATAATATTAATAATAAATTAATAGTTATAAAAATAAAATAACTGGTTTTTCGTGATCCTTAGGAAGCCTATCATCCAAATAAAATATAATTTACACCACTTCAAAAAACTTGACATACCCAATTGCCGCGCGAGGCAAAACCACGAACGAGCGAGGCACGTACACACAGAGCTGCCTCGCGCGGTATTTACCACCTTTTTACCATTTTTCGTGTCGATATTTTAGACTGACTGCATCCATTATTTTCGAGTTAAATTACATACAATCGCCATCACAGTTATTTGACACTGTGTTGGCGTTAGTACGCTCTCACGATAAAGGGTACCTAGTGCAAGTACATCTAAAGTGATAACTTGTGACCTACTTACTACATTGGCATATCTAGAGTACAAAAATACAACAAAAAACATGAATCCATACTAAAACACAGGCAGTGTTAATATCACATACGACAAACATTATTTACAGCTTTAAATATTTAATGAAAAGGCATGGAAGTGACGCAATAGAATCGAAGATATACCTCATTACAAATCATGTGATCATTGGTCTATCTTAGACCTGCCTCCCATTTGGTGATATTAGCTGATTGTAAAGCTGCCTTCATACAAGTTCACGTGACAAATCAGACGCTACTAATATGCCCACACTGATCGAGCTGACTCGCGCGGCAAGTTTCTCGCGTCTCATTCCGTATGGAGCCAGAGTCCATTCGATGTTTATACTAACTGTTTCGTAGCAGTTTTTCTGTGCCATTGTTCAATTCACGACAGTACTAACTCACATCACAACAGTTAATACTGTTTTGATCCAGGAGCCGTACCATGAGATGCGGCGGCGTTATTAACGCACGTTTACTGGCTACCCGGCTCGCTCGCGCCAGTACGCAAGTACGAGCGGGATAGATAGAAAGTAAACGCGTTAATAACTTAGCGATAGCTAATGGTAGTACAGGTGGTTTATGGTGGTCCCGTTTTATCAATTTATCCTGCTACAAGTCACTTTCGCACTCGTATGCTTGTTAGAACGTGACGGCAACGCCGACAAACGTATAGACGCGGTACCATCATAAGCCTACAGGTGTACGATATCTTTTCTAATGGTATAATATTGTTACGCCGGTGGCATGATAAAAACTACAAATATGATTTTAGACACGTTAGAAGCGTTTTCAGCAGGCTGAAATGCGTTTTCAGGCCGTTTCAGAAGGTCCTCTTTCACATACTACAAAATCAAATATTCACCCCAGATACCGTCGTTTTCAGGCGCCTGAAACATGTTTTCAGGCCGTTTCAGGATACCCTCTATCCGATGGCGCAATAACCTGAAAACCCGATTTCAGGCGTTTTCAGGACCCCTTTTGGGCCTCTCAAGTACAAATCGGTATATAGCTAAATTTCCCATAGGAGTGAAAGAGAAAGCACTATTAGATAAAGACAGCATGAGAGAATGTTCTGGAAGGATGTGAATGAGACAGCTATAGAGAGAACATTCTGGACGGGTGTGAAAGAGAAACCTGTAGAAAGAGACAGCGATACTCTAGAATGTTCGCGCACCTAACTCGGGAACTTTCTAGAGTCGAAACTTCTCGTACTTTGTAGATTTGAGTGGCTGGTATAAATACACAGCATGACCCGGCCGAGGAGTAGTTTCAATTGAGACAGCGAAGAGATAACATCAAGAGCGAAAACTGCGAATCTAACGGCGAGTTTGAGAGTGTAAAAGTGAAACAGTGTGACGTGTTAAGTGTGTGATCAGTGTTTTAGTTTGGTGTTTGTTCTTTTAATTAGTAATTAAAGTCTCAGTTTTAATTAGTGGCTTATTTATACATTTTCTATAGAAAACCCACCCCACGAACGTAACATTTGGTGTCAGAAGCGGGATAGAAAATGGGTATAACGCCACGTGACAACGAGACCGAGCCAAAAGGAGTTGTGACCCGGAGCCAAACTGCACGTGAGGAACCTGCAGCGCAGGAGGATATTGCAGTACGTGAAGAGCCTCCAGCATGTGAGGATACTGCATCCAAGCCCGGTCCGTCTGGTTTGCAGGCTAAGAGTACTCAAGACGTAGACCTCAGAACTATTCTGATTCTCCTGAAGGAACAGTCGCGCAAACAAGATGAACAGTCGCGGAAACAAGAAGAACAGTCGCGGAAACAAGAAGAACAGTCGAAATTGATTCTTCAAGAGTTGCACAAGGCTGCTACTGAATGGAAGCAAGAAATGTACGAAGTCCAAGGGAAGCTCAGTGACATGGAGAACAAGATTCATGTTGTAGAGGAAGCGGTTGAGCGTCGCCTCCAGAAGCTTGAATTAAAAGTAGCTAGTGGCATCAGTCCCTGCACACCTCAGATATCTGTGCCGGGAGGTGGAAAATTTAAGGCACCTCCTTTTGATGGTACATCTTCGTGGGCGGCGTACAAGCTACAGTTTGAGTCCGTGTCCAAAGCAAACGGTTGGAGTAAGGAGCAAGCGATGACGGCTCTGACGCTGGCACTTCGTAACGAGGCTCTTACAATTCTAGAAGCTCTTGGAAAAGAACAAACTTATGACCGGCTTCTAGAAGCATTAGAAGCCCGTTACGGAGACAGTCATCTAGAACATGTCTATCGAGCTCAGCTGAAAGACAGAATGCAGGGACGTAATGAGACATTGCAACAATGGGCCCTGGAAATTGAAAAGCTGGTCAGAAAGGCATACCAACGTTCAGCTGAGTGTTTAATAAAAACCATGCTGGTGCAGGCATTTGTTGATGGGATCCGAGATTTGGAAGTAAGGGCGGCAGTACGACTAGGGCATCACGAAAGCCTTAAGGATGCCGTAGCTCATGCCCTAGAAGTTGAAGCTGTACGCCAAGATCTATCAAGATCGTATAAGCTACGTGAGGTATCTGCCAGGGAGCCGATTGCACCTCATCGGGAGATTGGGCCACGATGTTACCATTGTGGAGAACGTGGCCATATACAAACTAGTTGCCCGAAAAGACGTAGCAGGGGAGAACGAGATGAATCCTCCGCGACCAGGAATGAGGGTTCTGTACGACCCGAGCCGCAGCAGGGAAACGAGTAAGAGCCAGGACTAAGGGACGAGTGCTGGCTGGAGGTCGAAATGTCCCAGTAGTTATCTCACAAGCCAACGACGGGAATAGTCTGGTCGTCAAGGGAGAAATTGGTGGAATACCATGTAACCTTACTATCGACACCGGAGCTTCTCGGACGGTGATTAATCATTGGCTTCTGAAACACCTGACTCGAGGTCATGTAGTCCAGCCGACGCATCTACAGCTGCTTACAGCCACTGGCCAGTATATTCCCATCAAGGGAGAGACAGGAGTGGATTTAAGAATTGGCAAGCACATTTATCGGCACAAAGTGATTGTTGCCGACATAATTGATGACTGTATTATTGGACTAGATTTTATGAGGTGCCATGGTTATAAAATTGACATGGAAGTTGGAGTCCTGAAAACTAGATTTGATGAGGTTCCAATGGAAGGAAGAATTAGTGGGAATGTTTACTGCTCTAGAAGACCTGTTCTCCTACCAAAGGCACAGGTACGAGTCCCAGTGCGTTTACCAGGAACAGCAAGTCAGGGAGGGCGTCGATGTGTAGTTGTGGAAAAAGTATCCAACGGTAAACCATGGATGGCAGCTCGTACAGTGGTTACGAAGATCAATGACGTTACGTATCGGATACGGAGGATACGGATACGTTGATTGGCTCGCCAAATACCACGGAAATAATGATGCTCGGGACGAGCATGTCTTAGGAGGGGGTAGTGTTACGCCGGTGGCATGATAAAAACTACAAATATGATTTTAGACACGTTAGAAGCGTTTTCAGCAGGCTGAAATGCGTTTTCAGGCCGTTTCAGAAGGTCCTCTTTCACATACTACAAAATCAAATATTCACCCCAGATACCGTCGTTTTCAGGCGCCTGAAACATGTTTTCAGGCCGTTTCAGGATACCCTCTATCCGATGGCGCAATAACCTGAAAACCCGATTTCAGGCGTTTTCAGGACCCCTTTTGGGCCTCTCAAGTACAAATCGGTATATAGCTAAATTTCCCATAGGAGTGAAAGAGAAAGCACTATTAGATAAAGACAGCATGAGAGAATGTTCTGGAAGGATGTGAATGAGACAGCTATAGAGAGAACATTCTGGACGGGTGTGAAAGAGAAACCTGTAGAAAGAGACAGCGATACTCTAGAATGTTCGCGCACCTAACTCGGGAACTTTCTAGAGTCGAAACTTCTCGTACTTTGTAGATTTGAGTGGCTGGTATAAATACACAGCATGACCCGGCCGAGGAGTAGTTTCAATTGAGACAGCGAAGAGATAACATCAAGAGCGAAATCTGCGAATCTAACGGCGAGTTTGAGAGTGTAAAAGTGAAACAGTGTGACGTGTTAAGTGTGTGATCAGTGTTTTAGTTTGGTGTTTGTTCGTTTAATTAGTAATTAAAGTCTCAGTTTTAATTAGTGGCTTATTTATACATTTTCTATAGAAAACCCACCCCACGAACGTAACAATATACTATTTCAAAAACAATCAACAATTAAATCTGGTAACTACGATATCATAATAATTTTGTTGGTTTTGGCTTTTCCGCTGTACAAAGATGACACGTGATATTTTGTTTAACCTCCCTCCACCCATCGTGATCATTCGTGATATATTTCTGATCTCCTCCAAAACCATTACATGATTTGTGAATCAGCCATACATGGCAATTTCTAAATTATAGGTGATAAAGCACACAAGCCTGATCTACCGTAGCCGATGGACTCCAGAAATGACATATGCAAGTTATTGAGACTTAAAAATTGTATAATTTACTGTGTCGACAGCAAAAGACAAGATCGTAAGGCCCAGTAGAATCTGTAAATAGGTATTTGCGCCACTTCACATACATTAAGCACAATTTAAACATGCATGAATAGAATTCGAACGATCAAAATACCGCAATGTATGTAAAGAAATAGCATGTCTAAATTGGTAACAAAGTGTCAACTATAAAATAAAAATAACTTAACATCTACACATGAGTATGTTAAAATACCAGACTATCTCGAGTACACCTTCTAATACAAAATATCGTCAATACTCAAAAAATAATCGTGTATAGTAACGAAGAGACTACATATAGGTTTAAAGGACATCCGTTGTATTGAAGTATGATTTGACTCTAGTAGAAAAACGGTTGTACTCATTTATTGACGAAATAAGTCTTTATTGTTGACGATAAAGTATTTATGTAGAAACACTAAATACCAAAAAAGATATTGATAATGTTATTGGTCAGAAAAAAGTTAACACTGGCAACTAATACATAAGTCAGCCGCGTTTCTTCTACCATTTGAACTCATCCCCAACCGACTGATAGGCGTGTCTACATAGAACGCGACGCCTTGCGAAAAAATTGCCGCTTGTTCAGTACGAGGCATCGAGGTAAACGTTTGGTATTTGATGGCTCATCCCTATAGAATTTATTATATGTGTCGCAGCTGGGTTTTCGAGGCTTTTTTAAAGTACTAACGATATATATTAAGAAAGTTGTACTGTGATATGTCCTTTTAATTTCCGAACATATTATAAATATAAATAGAAGAGCACTTTAGTTTCAATTCACATATCAACAACTTCAGCTTGACAAATTTTTTTTATATGCCAATAATCAATAAGTCCAACTATGTTATTTTCTGACACACTATTTTGTAACATTTTAATTTTTCTTTGAATGTAGGTAAATAGCCGATTTACAACTGCAGCCACGAATGTATAAACATGACAAAAAGCATGTGTATGGATGTCAAAACGGTAAGAGGACTAATATCTTCTAATAAACCTATGGAAAGTAAAGTTGTTGGTATACAAACCGAGCTCTAGAAATATTTACTAAGCTAATATAGGCACAGGCACAACTAGAGATAAGAGGTATATGCTATATACTTCAGTTATAACTATTACATGATATACATAATTATAACAACCGACATTTAAATGGGACCATTTTTGAGGTATTAAAAAAACGTAATCAGGCGAATAAAAATGATTTGCGAAATTTTTGACTCTTAGCCAGATCTTTATTTGATTTTCCGTGTAGGTACAGCAGAGTTCCTAGATATGTATACAATCGTGTACTTTATTGTAATATAATAAGTTAGTAAATATATACATATTAGTAAACTCGACTGTACCAGTCATTTTGTGTCTTTATTCCTCAACGCATGGAATATGTCGTCGGTTGACAACCTACTCACAATAAAAAAGAATAGCCCCGAGCCACATTGAACAGTTTCGCAAGGAAATTCCCGCGAGGCAGTTCGGTCGGTGTAGATGTGCCCCTTTCCTTCTATCTGGCAGCCATATTTGGTACCGTTTCGTAGCTAGCTTCAAATCAGGAATAGGTTTCTCATTTGCAAGCCAACTAACGAATCTGGCTACAAGATGGGACTAAAGAATTAGTTTTGTAGGCAGCTTCAAATGAGGAATATTTTTCCCATTTGCAAGCTAGCTACCAAACCTGGCTACAAGATGGGACTAAAGGGATGTGCCTCGACCAAAGCATGCGGCCAATCGTGCTGTTGCTTCGGGCGAGGCATGTCCACACTGATCAAGCTCACTCGCGCGGCAATTTTCTCGCGTCTTATTCGGTATGGAGCCGGGTCAATTCGATGAGTATATTAACTGTTTTGTAGCAGTTTTTCTGTGCCATTGTTCAATTGACAAAAGTATTTAGATAAATTGATAGATAATGTAAAATGTTATAACATGCTGGAAGAATGGACAATTGTAAAATAGGTTTATAGCTTAGATTTGCATGCTTGAATTGGTTGTCAGATGAACGCTTTGAAACCGTTACTATGTTACACATTCATAATGCTTTTTTCGAAGCTCGTTTTTTATATTAAAAAAAATCTACTCTTGTCAACTTTGCATGACTTGACTGTACCGTAACTGAGAAAAGAGATATTTTTCAAGTAGTTATTTGTTACTGGATGGATGTTTGGCTGTCAACCGACGACACAAAGGCATGTACAGTCGACTACAAAGAGAAGTATCCACATTTCCGCCTTATTATTATGCATTGCGAAACTGTGGATACATCTCGTACTTTACAAGCTTTCACAGGCCTTTGTCGTTTAATTCGCTTTGAACTATGCATTTGTATGTGAATGATGGTTAAAAAGTTAGTTATTTAAATATACATGTATTTTATAGGTGAAAAACTTAGCTATAAGACCTGGAGCGTAAAGTACAAAGTCCTCAATAAATATGACGCCTATCGAGAAACTTGCCGCGCGATGCATCTTGGGGAGTGTATATCTGCACTGGAGGCTTGCGGCCGCTAGCACTTTTGCCTCGCGCGGCAAGATTCGCGCGACTTTTAAGTTCTGTATTTTAATACGTGTTGTATTCAAATGTGTATACACACAACAGGTAATTTTATTAAGTTTTTCAACTATATAAAAAAATACAAAGATAAAATAAGAATATAACATTTTCTAATCTACTTACAATTAATGACATCTTCATTAAAGATTACAATCTTAAATATTAAAATTCATCAGTCGAATATTAACGTTATACTAGTTTTCATCGCGGCTTTTCTCGAATTTAATCAAAAATATTTATACTAAAAAAATTTGAAAATATTTTGTCAACTAAATTGAAATATTTTAACTAAAGATAAAACAATATACTACTTATTTATCTACTAACCCACTCAAACAGATCATTAAATATACAAAGTGGCCAAATAATAATTGATGGCAGTGATGTTTTGGGACACAGAATAGTAACCTTATTCTGTACTTTGGAACATACTTCAAGTAGTAGTAGTATAGGTATCGGCACGAGAGTTGAGGCCACGCACACATCAACATGTCATGTAAACACACGGCGAATTTGAAATTAGTGTTCTTTTTTCGTACTGACAGCAAACCCAATTACAACTGTAAGATTGACCAAAAAGTTTGTTCAAGGGATTTGCTTCAATACTTTGACGCAAGTCATTAATTCATTCACTACATTTTTTGCGATTAGTACTTCATTTGGATGTGTGTGTAATCATTCACCTCAACTCTCGTGCCGATACCTATAGTATATTATTTAACGTACCTAGTTTAAAAATTGTATTGACAGATCCTTCTGAAACATGAATCAATTTTCATAAAACACGTAGAGGGCTTACTGTGTCCCATTACCTCACTGGCAACAAAAATGCATTTATTTTTGACCGCACTGTATAAGAATCAGCCAGTTGAAAAAAAAAACAAAAATGAATTTAACTATGTAAAACAAAAACGAAAAATCTAGTATCAAATATGACGCGAACAAAGCCGCGCGAAACGTTATAGTTCACAAACACGCAACAAAACAAAGGATAAACAAAATTAGATAATTAACCCGAGGCATTTTAGTACTATATATTTACATTTACACAATTATATATAGCATATCGTCACTATTGAAAAAATCTTGTATCTTTCACTGCTACACTTTAAATAAAGTAACACTAGACAATTCACAATATTTTTCTTTCAGTGTAAACTATAAAATAAAAAAAAACCGACTTCAACCGATTTCTCCAAGATCTCCGATTTGTTTCCATCATTGGTTTCCTCAAATCCTACTTTCTGAATGCTGAATTCTTGTAAATGAAAGAAAATTACCAAAAACGCCATTTATTGAACATTGCTGATAGCACGGACACACTACTGCGATCGCCAACCCACTTGCCCAGCGTGGCGATTACGGGCACTTACCTCCTAATGCGTCCATACGCATAAGTTATAGGAGAGGCCGTCCACAAGTGAAATGAGAAAGGCTTTTAATGTGTACAGTACAAGATACAAGCTTTTATAAAATGTCGATTTTTATAGCTAGACGGGTAAGTCGATTAGTTTGTAAATTATTACTTCTCCTTTATGCCCATTGCAATCATTTTGGGTATTCCCATAATTATGTTCTATCCCAAATTATTATATACACGCTGTAACATAAGGAAACCGAATAATGTTCATTCATACGCTGTAAAGTTATTCGGTTTCCTTGTGTTACAGCGTGTATAATCTTGTCTGTATATAAATTATTTAGTAAAATACACACAGAACATACCGCGTATCGATAATGTATTGTGTAATTTTCTATACGTGTAATAGGTACGAATATAATAATTCACAAATATAATCGACACAAAACTTGAGTATCCTAAAATGTCACCAGGACAATATCACTTTACATTATAAATATACAAATTTACAACTATGTTAACACTTTTAATCTAAATCGTCTATCTAAGTCTGTTCACAGAAAACACTGCTTTCCGAAGTGCTTGTCTTCGCTGACCAGATGATCGGAAAGATCTAAAACAATTTGGATATACGAATAAATAATAAATTAATAATATTTACAACAGAGCAGATGGTCGATGGGGTCGAAAAGTGCTCGAGTGGAGACCACGGCTAGGCAAACGCAGCGTAGGACAATCCACAAAATGGACAGACGACCTTATGAAGGTCGCCGGGACACGCTGGATGCAGGTCGCATGTAACCGGTACATGTGGAGGTCCAGAGGGGAGGCCTATGTTCAGCAGTGGACGTCTTATGGCTGAGATGATGATGATGATGAATATTTGAACGTGGGCTCAGTGCTTGATAATAGTAGGCTCTCCGAATCATGTCACGCGTAGTGACTAAAGACACGTTACTTATAAATTGATTTTATTTTGATAATATACTAATAGTCGTAATATTAAATTGCACTACTATTTTGTAGTGCCATTTAATGTTACGAAACAAATTAATCTAATATACGTTTAATTACATTTAAGTCTAGTTTGTCTCGGATTTTACTCACTTGAGGCACTGGTCTCACCGCGAGCTACTAAGCTATGAACTATCGGCTATAAACACGAACAAAAGATACGCACTCCCGTGCAAATAAAAGAGACACGGCGATACTCGCCCGGCGGTGATAGCTGATTGCTGGGCGAGTATCGCCGTGTCTCTTTTATTTACACGGGAGTGCGTATCTTTTGTTCGTGTTTATAGCCGATAGTTCATAGCTTAGTGGCTCGCGGTGAGACCAGTGCCTGAGGCACAGACAGAGAGAATCATACCGTCGCTTTCTAAGCCTAATGTTATTGAATCAAAAAAGATATGTATATAGTGATTTGTTCCTGCTGTTTGCCAAAGTTGTTTTGAGAGACTATAAATTGTTTTTTGGGTAAGTAATAAAAATATTCGAATACTAAAAAGGACCGTATATAAGTTGAATTCCCTGCTGCTACCTTGTCGCTACTGTCCTACATGTGGCTAGTCTTATAAGTTGAAGCCTCGCAGGTTCTGTAGCTGTGGCTCCATGTCGTAGTGTGGCCAGGGTGTCGCTCGTATGTTGCTAGTGTCCTACCTGTGGCTAGTCTTATAAGTTGAAGCCTCGCAGGTTCTGTAGCCGCCGCTCTATGTCGGCGACGTCGTCGTGTGGCCAGGGTGTCGCTTGCGTGCGGCGTTCTCCGCCGGGCGCCATTTGGAAGCCACTTCCGGTCTTGCCGGGGCTTTCGTTACTGGAAAAAAGATGGATAAATTACAGGTAGTAGTAATGGGTCATATAATAGGATATGTAGGATAACATATCAACAATTTCTTTTATTCTAGTGCGGTTATACCCGAAAATGTTGGCTTTAAAAAAATATTTTTTCAAGTCCTTTTTATTTTTAGTGGCCGCCCACAGACCACAAACCCTGTAAAGTGTTTGAAACGTCTGAATGAAGTGAAAGTTAATTAATATACGCGAGTTTATCCGTTTACGTAGTTTTATTTTAAGCACTAGGATTAAACAGCAAATAAAATAAATCATCCCCACTTCACTAGTTGGGGAGATACATGGATTTTTTTTCTAAGTACTCTTTATTTCACCACTTTGTTGGGATGATTAATATGTATACCTGTACCAAATTGCCGATTTCTAGTACTAACGGCCACTGAGCTATGCTGCGGACAGACAGACGGACATGGCGAAACTATAAGGGTTCCTTGTTTACTACGGAACCCTAAAAAAGTTGACTACCTAAGTACCCATTCATCATCAGCCTATGATAGTCCACTGCTGTACGAAGGCCTCTCCTATTAACTATGCGTATAGACGCATTAGGAGGTAAGTTCCCATAATCGCCATGATGGGTAAGCGGATTGGCGATCGCAGTAATGTGTCCACTATGATGACGCTGCTGCCCATCATCAATCTTTTATCAAATAATGGTCAGTGACACTTCAATCCCTTAGTCGACTTTTACGACACCCGCAGGAGGAGTTGGGGTGGTGACAAATGTATTCTTACTGCCGTCACCACACGGCAAAGTGAAAAAAGTTGACTACCCATTTGATATTTAATTCTTACCTCGTGTATTGTGTACTAGGGCCAAAGGAGTTGTTAAGGTTGCTATTATCATCTCTACTGTTATACAGCCAAACTCCTGAATGTAGTTTGTGGTCGCGCACTTGGAAGTCGGAACTATACAGTTTCGCGGGCGAAGAGAAGTCCACGTTTAGAGGTTGACCTGAAATTAATTATTTGATTAGCTATGTGTAGTGGTAATCCTAATCAATCAGCATTTTAGACGATAACTCGCATAACTACATGGTAAAATACCACGACTTTAAAGGACTTCAGGCACCCCAGGATTAGGAGCATAAAATGTTCAATAAAAATTTGGACATCAGGGTCGCGTTTTATAAAGTTACAATTTCGCTGTTTGCCTCTCTAACGCACGCACATATTGGCTTGAAAGAGAGGGATACAGCGAAATGAGTGATGCCTGCGAGCACTATATCATAATCATAAGTTTTACTCTTGTGTTCAGTGTATTATATGTTTATGTTTATGCCGCATTGGCTTTGCTGTAATGGTATAAATGTTATTTTGTAAATAAATAAATTGTTAATTGCAACTTTATAAAACGCGACCCTGAAGGTGGGTTTACACTAAACGAGCGAATGTTCATTCTATCCCCCACTCTGCGAAATAAACGAATTTCGACGAATTGCGTTTTGTGTAACGAACGAATTTCGTAGAGTGGGGATAATAATATAGTATTTTATGCAACCCTTGTTTAAAAGAGGTCAAAAAAGGTGAGTGGCGTGGGTAACAATTTGAGGCGAAAATTGTTATTAAAGCCGCCACGAGCATTTTTTGACTCAGTTAAACAATGTTGCATACAATACTTTTTCTACGACCACACATTTATTTTTAAATAAATTTGTACATTTTAGAAATATTCTTAGTCAAATACAATTTTATTAATCATCAAGGTCGGGCGGGAGACGTCAAAATTAAAAAAGAAAGGTCCTCTATGGTTTACTATTCATCAGATTTTTTTTTTATTAGGTTGCCAGCCATGTATTTCATTAAGGGCTGATTTTTCCATCCCCAGTTAAAAGTATCCGTCAGTTTAAAGTATTACCATCCTTATCGCTGGTCATCAGTCAAAAAAGGATTGAGCTAACATTTATTTGACAGTTACTGTTAACTGGGGATTGAAAAATCAGTACTAAGTCTTGTATACACACGAGGTGTCTTAAAAAGCAAAAAACGCACTGCGTGTAAACCCGAATGCGTTTATAGGGAATAGACAATATAGACTTATCTTGACATCTGTAAGGTAGGGGCTTAATAGTGTGTTCACGACCATGTAAATGACAAATAAAAGTACGGGAGGAGAAAAATAAATAAATAGGCCTCTCTTGTCATGACGTTAGAGCGCATGTGCAGATATTATTGAGTAACGTAGTCGCTCCGATATATCTGATAGCTACTTTACTAGGGTCGCATGACTCAACAGAGTGCAGCCGGTTGTTTCGCAGCACAGTTCGAAGGCATTCCGTGCTGGGTGGGTCAGCTCTGGGATGACTTTAGTGAAGACTTGGGTACCAGGGTCGCATGACTCACCAGGGTGTAGCCGGTCGTCTAACCGGAGTTCGTAGCTCGCTGGGTTATTGTTCCAGGTGTCCGGGCGAAGGCATTCGATACTGGGTGGGCCAGCTCTATGATGGCTTTAGTGAAGATTTTGGTACCAGGGCCGCATAACTCACCAGGGTGTAGCCGGTCGTCTAACCGAAGCTCGTAGCTCGCTGGGTTGTTGTTCCAGGTCTCTGGGGAAGGCATTCGATACTGGGTGGGCCAGCTCTATGATGGCTTTAGTGAATATTTGGGTACCAGGGTAGCATAACTCACCAGGGTGTAGGCGGTCGTCTAACCGAAGCTCGTAGCTCGCTGGGTTTTTGTTCCAGGACTCTGGGGAAGACATTTGAAGCTGGGTGGGTCAGCTCTGTGATGGCTTCAGTGAAGATTTGGGTACCAGGGTAGCATAACTCACCAGGGTGTAGCCGGTCGTCTAACCGAAGCTCGTAGCTCACTGGGTTGATGTTACATGTGTCGGGGCGAAGGTAATCGTTGCTGGATGGGCCAGCTCTGTGATGGCTTTAGTGAAGATTTGGGTACCAGGGTCGCATGACTCACCAGGGTGTAGCCGGTCGTCTAACCGGAGTTTGTAGCCCTTTGGCTTGTTCCAGGTGTCTAAGTGAAGGTATTCGGTGCTGTTTGGGTTAGCTCTGGGGTGACTTTAGTGAAGATTTGGGTACCAGGGTAGCATAACTCACCAGGGTGTAGCCGGTCGTCTAACCGGAGTTCGTAGCTCGCTGGGTTGTTGTTCCAGGTCTCTGGGGAAGGCATTCGATACTGGGTGGGCCAGCTCTATGATGGCTTTAGTCAAGATTTGGGTACCAGGGTCGCATGACTCACCAGGGTGTAGCCGGTCGTCTAACCGGAGTTTGTAGCCCTCTGGCTTGTTCCAGGTGTCTAAGTGAAGGTATTCGGTGCTGTTTGGGTTAGCTCTGGGGTGACTTTAGTGAAGATTTGGGTACCAGGGTAGCATAACTCACCAGGGTGTAGCCGGTCGTCTAACCGGAGTTCGTAGCTCGCTGGGTTGTTGTTCCAGGTGTCGGGGCGAAGGCATTCGGTACTGGGTGGGCCAGCTCTATGATGGCTTTAGTCAAGATTTGGGTACCAGGGTCGCATGACTCACCAGGGTGTAGCCGGTCGTCTAACCGGAGTTCGTAGCTCGCTGGGTTTTTGTTCCAGGACTCTGGGGTAGACATTTGAAGCTGGGTGGGCCAGCTTTGTGATGGTTTTAGTGAAGATTTGGGTACCAGGGCCGCATGACTCACCAGGGTGTAGCCGGTCGTCCAACCGGAGTTCGTAGCTCGCTGGGTTGTTGTTCCAGGTGTCGGGGCGAAGGCATTCGATACTGGGTGGGCCAGCTCTATGATGGCTTTAGTGAAGATTTGGGTACCAGGGTCGCATAACTCACCAGGGTGTAGCCGGTCGTCTAACCGGAGTTCATAGCTCGCTGGGTTGTTGTTCCAGGTCTCTGAGGAAGGCATTCGATGCTGGGTGGGCCAGCTCTGATGGCTTTAGTGAAGATTTGGGTACCAGGGTCGCATGACTCACCAGGGTGTAGCCGGTCGTCTAACCGAAGCTCGTAGCTCGCTGGGTTGTTGTTCCAGGTGTCGGGGCGAAGGCATTCGGTGCTGGGTGGGTACCAGCCCTGGGATGGCTTTGGTGAAGAGGATTTGCGCTCGGGTTTCGCTGTCAAAGAAAAAAATGAATCACTCACTTTAAATCACAAAAAAAAATATAATGGGGCCAACCAGCTTGATACTGGTTAGATGCGACCTGCATCCAGCGTGTCCCGGCGACCTTCATAAGGTCGTCTGTCCATCTTGTGGGTGGACGTCCTACGCTGCGTTTGCCTAACCGTGGTCACCACTCGAGCACTTTTCGACCCCATTGACCATCTGCTCTGCGTGCAATGTGGTCTGCCCATTGCCACTTCAGCTTGCTAATCCGGAGGGCTATGTCAGTAACTTTAGTCCAGAGGAACAGCTTCTTGATAGAGAAAGGTGGCAAATTCTTCCCAATCTTCCCATAGAAAGATTTATATGACGATATTTGTTACTGCTGGAGATTGTGAGCCAGTGTCACCAACCACATTAGCCAGACTGAACAACTCACTACTCAGAAGATTAAAGAAACTTCCCATACAAATGATTTTAGAAACTGGTTTAGGGCCGATTCAGACCGGAATGTCAGCGGCCGGCAGCGACTGACTCGTCTCGTCGCTCACGGCCGCTGGCGGCCGCCCGCCGCCTCGCGTCGTCGCTCTCGGCCGCTGACGGCCGCTGGTCGCCTCCCGTCACCGCCAGCGGCCGCTCGCCGCCTCCTGTGGCCGCTGGCATGGGCAACCGGCGGGTGAGTGATGGCGGAACAGCCGCGCGACCTTTTCATATTTCAAGCGACACTGATATTTTTTTAATATGTAGATAAAGGCTAATATTATTTCGCAATGAAAGGGATCGCCGCGTCGCTGCCGGCCGCTGTCATTCCGGTCTGAATCGGCCCTTAGCGGTGAGAGGTGGTTCATTTAACTGTGTTGCATTTGTACCATAATAAGTTAAGTCAAAAGGCTTAAAGTTGATAAATATACAATATGGAAGGCGCCCTCGGTGAAGCATCTTCTACACTTAGCTCGTTCAACCTTTAAATATAGATAGTTCCACGAGTGTTGAGATCACGCACACATCAACATGTCATGTAAACACATGGGGAATTTGAAATTAGTGTTCTTTTTTCGTACTGACAGCAAACCCAATTGCAACTGTAAGATTGACCAAAAAGTTTGTTCGAGGGATTTGCTTCAATATTTTGACGTAAGTCATTCATTCATTCACTACATTTTTTGCAATTAGTACTTCATTTGGATGTGTTTGTAATCATTCATCTCAACTCCTGTGTAATTAATTACAACTACCTATATTACACTCTGGGAACATGGGTCTTTGTCTAATTCTGTAATTTTCCATAACATACATATTTTTCGTTATAAAATAAAATAGATACCTGTTGGTGCGGGTTCCCAGCCTTCAGCGACAGGCACCCTAGTGCGGGGGGCCCTCGGTGAGGCATCTTCTACACTCAGCTCGTTCAGTTCAGCGATGACTCGTTCTTCGCAGTCGAATACAAAGTCTGGTTCCGGACTCTTCTTGGATTGAGGCGTTTTTGGGACTGGGGCTGTAGGGAAAAGTTTTTGAAGTAGATAAACAACATGTTATAGTAGAAAATGATTAATTTACAGGTAAATTCACTAAAGCTGGCACGAATGGAATGAATGAAATAATATCATATGCAGTCGTCCTATACCAACCTGTATGTCATTATGACATCCACACATAGATACTTTCTGTCACTTACTCGATCCATTCGTGCCAGCTTTCGTGAATTTACCTGTACATAATGAACACTTAAATATTTATATAACAAGACGATCACAGTTCTTACAGATGATTTCAGACTCTTTTTCCTCAAATTAAGATAAAGGGAGTTAAGGGAGGCAGACCTATGATCACATAATCAAAGTTGATTATTTCCCAAATATTTCGAGGAGGCTTATATTTGGATCTACGTCAATATTTCGTGGGTTTTGTTTTCCCATATGTGTTTCTGGGTAATTCCCGTATCAGCCTTTCTCAGCCTGGACGAAGGCCTCTCTTATTAACTATGCGTATCGACGGTTAGGAGGTAAATGCCCATAATCGTCACGCTGGGCAAGCGGGTTAGTGTTCACAGTGGTGTGTCCACTATGATGATGCTGTTACCTTCTATATCCTTCCTTCCATCATCAATCTTCTATAGAGGAATATTCATTGACACTTTAATCCCTTAACCCTTTAATGGGTATTAGCAACATATTTGCCGTCATATAACAATCAAGACAAAATCAATTCACAAATACGTAAAGTTCGATACTGAATACTTTAACAGAGTTATCAAATGGTCAAAGGGTTAGTCGACTCTTACGACACCCACGGGAATGCAGTACCAGGACATCATGTTAACCAAAGAGGTCATGCTGTCCTCAATGAGCTTATCCTTAGAAGTAGTGCAGTCCTCATGCCTCGACGAGTTACCCATCGGTTCTATTGACGTAGGTACCAGGAGAATATAATAACTGAAGAGCTCTCACTGAGCATATTCCCCAGTTGCCAGTGACATTTACCGCTGCCTTATCGAGAGTGGTGCTAGTCATTCAGTTGACGGAGTTAACAGGCGAGCATAATAACCAAAGGTAAGGCAGCTTTTGTTCTAGTTCGGCAGCATCCAAATCTTCTACAGACCCTGCCAGGGCCTTCTCCATTTCGTTGTATTGCTCCATCACATTTTCTCATGTTTCAGGGGGACTTGGATAATTCCTTGCCCCTTAGGGCTTTAGCACACCTCCGCTGCGAAAACGAGAACGCGAAACCGCAGCACAAGTTTCGCGGCGAAACGTTACTAAGGACCGTATCTAAATGTAAGTAGACAACTTTAGGGCCCTATAAATACGAATACTCAACTTTATATAACAAAAACTTTTCATTATATTATGAACCATATTGATGGGTATGATTTAAGGTCAAAAACAATATGTCATTCCGTTAAAATCAATGAAATGGATCTGATTAACTTAGAGACACGCAAAATAATTTTGGACGACTGGTGTAAAATTAAGGGCATAACAATAAGAAAGCTCGTTAAAGAGTATAAGTTCACTTCTGTAGGCATATACAAACCGATAAATAAGTTCGCCAACACTTTAACTTTAGAATATCTGCCCAAGAGTGAAAGAAAACAGGGACCATGGGACCCAGCGTTGCATAAGAAAGTAGTACGAATATTTTTACAAAATCCAACTCTTTCTGTCCAATGCTACCAAAAAAGCGAAAACTCCGTCTTTTATGATACAAAAAATTAAAAAGAGACGTAATCTAAAGACATATAAAAAACAGAAACAACCTAAAAGGGATGAAAAAAAAGTCGTATCAGTTAGAAAACGGACAAGTAAACTGTATGATCATGTGCTGACTAAGAAAAAGCAATGTATTATCATGGACGACGAAATGTACTGCAAACTAGATTTAAAAACGACCCTTGGACCTTAGTATTGTACCATGCCCGCTGGAAAAATTCTCTCTAAACAAGATACAGCCATCAATGTTGAAAAAATTGGTAAATAATACTCGTATGGCAAGCAATTTGTCAACGTAGCATGCGTTTCAATTTTTTTTTCACCACAGGTAGGTACGCTGAAGTATACCAAGAAGAGTATTTAAAAAATAAGACTGCTACCTCTCATTAAAAAGCATAGGATGCCTACGTTGTTTTGGCCTGATTTGGCGTCATGCTATTACTCGAAAACCACCCTTGAATGGCATAAAACAAACAAGGTTGATATAGTCGAAAAAGACATGAATCCCTCCAAGTGCCCTGAAGTACCCCCAATCGAAAGGTACTTGGCTTTTATGAAGCGGCAGCTTCAAAAAATGCCAGAGCTGCAACATCAGCCTACGACTTAAAAAAAAAGTGGAACAGGGTGTCAGGAAATATAGCAAATGTTGTCGTCCAAAATCGAATGAAGGACATCCAGAAGAAAGTAAGATTGACGTCTAAATAGGGGTCCTATGGCAGTCTCTTTAGAACATAGTTCTAGAAAAAGTGTTATATTTTAATTTATTTTTTGTTTTATTTCAAAATATTACTTGATATTAAAGTTGTGTCACTTTTATCTTGTCTACTTATAATTCGATACGGTCCTTACACATGCCGCGGAATCGTACTCTAGTTTCGCGGCGAAACATTCCTACGCGATCGTTAGTATTATTCCTGCATAGAAACCAAATGTCGTCGCTTTCAGAATCCGAAGAAGAAGAAATGGCATTAACATTAAAAGACGTAGAATCTGGGTGCACGAGTTTATAATAACAAGATGAACTAGTCAGGCGAAAACCAATTTTGTGAAGAATTTGAGTCACATGAAGATCATTTTTATACATAATATTTCAGAATGAGGGCACGAAGTTTTGAAGAACTATACAATACAACCCGTTAAAGCCGGACATTACAAAGCAAATTACGAATTTTAGGGTTTTTATAGTCCTTATAACTAAGTTAGTATATTATATAGTTGCCGATTTTGAAGAATTAACTTTTGACACTTAAAGCTTGATCAAAAGTTCATTCTTAGAAATCGGCATTTAAAGGTCTGTTTCTGACCTCTTGTATTAGTTTTTCGGTGAATTCAATATCTAATTCTACAGTTTTTCACTGTTCCGCCATGAGAAATCTGTCGACAGCCACAACTCGCTTGCGAAACAAACGCGAAACTTCAAAAAGTGGCGGAAAAGTCGCGGAGGTATGCGCGACGTCGGAGCAGATCGCCGATGTTCCGCGAGAGAGAGATATATGCATCGTCAGTTCAACGCGCTAGAACAGGCAGTTTCGCTATTGTTCCGCTAGTCTCACAACGGACAAACTGTAGCGAAATGTCAGCGGTTTCGCTACTTCAGTTCCGCGGCGGAGGTGTGCTAACGCTGTTAACAAAGTACCTTCAAATATAAAACCATGACTGACCTTCTCTCCTCTCCCCGCCACCAGGGGGCGCCGCAGGTCCGGCCAGCAAGTCCTTCAGCTCTTGTTCCAGTTCGGCAGCATCCAAATCTTCTACGGACCCTGCTAGGGCCTTTTCCACTTCGTTGTATTGCTCCATCACCTAAGAAGTAATGTTTACAGTCAGATTTTTTTGTACATTACAGCAGGCTTGAGAAACCAAATACACGGTGCCCATGAGGAAGGGGAAAAAAATCGACAGCGGATTTCTGACCTTTGAAGTTAAAAATGTCATATGAAGTTTTCTGGATTGAGTCTATTTTAAGAGAAAATTTGATTTTTTCCTAAAACCGTTTTAGCCCGTTACGCTATGATAAACGCATTTTAGGAAACGATTTTGTTACCATGTTGTCTTAGTCTTGTCACACTTAATTGACAGACATCAAACGAACAAAAAAAATGTTTAATTACCTAGAAAATGAGAAAAAAAAGGTTAAAGTGCATTTTTTGCGATAGTTTCATTAATAAAATCCTTTTTTGTGTATTGAGGCATTCAAAACATAAAAAAAAAACTAAAAAAAAATTTTTTTTTTTTGCAGATTGACCAAAACTCACTTAACATTTTTTGCTTCTTTTGGTCTCAGGAATATGCTGTTAAAATTTTTCCCTTTCCTCACGGGCACCTTGTATAGAGATACAACGCCTGCTATAGTGATTTTCTCAACCTTGCAATGAAATATAAAATCGTAAGTCAAATTCACAGTACAGTATTCAAATAAAAAAGTCAAAGGACGAAACGAATCTACAACATAAAAAAACACCTTTCACGTATTTTTTTAAACTGTTTGAGGTAATATTTTACCCAGTAACATGGGCATTAGTTCTATGTTTTTTTTCACGGTGAAATGCCAAGATATTCCTTCACTTTGCAAGTTACTTCCAGTATTTTATTTTTTAAAGCAGGTTACTTCCGTTACATTGCAGTCCTAGGACTGCAAAGTAGTTATGAACGGAAGCATGGCGGTCAACATCTGCGCTATAAGGATGTACTCAAACGACATCTGAATGCCTGTGCTATCGACACTGATCGCTGGGAGGAGCTTGCAGTGAAACGATCATCTTGGCGCTCGACGGTCTTTAACAGCGTCAATAATTTCGAAGAAAACCGCCTGATCACCTTAGACGTTTAAAGACAGCTACGTAAGGAAAGACCTAAGCCCTCCTACGCGTACACATATAATGCAGCTGGTCAGCTCTATTGCCCTGATTGCAGAAGAGTATTTAAAACAAAGTTCGGCCTAGCCAGCCATATCAGGGCTCACAGTAGACAACGTCCATAGAGTTTATTTGGGGTCGCCGTCATCGAAAACGATGAGGACTATATAGTTATGAAATGCCATAACATATATTATAAAGTTCGGTTATCGAACTAATGACACGATGTGTACATACTTCCTGGTGCAATTTGACGTACGTAATGTTAACATTTCATTGTAAGTTTGAGAAATAGTAGATTACTTGACAAGGCCGTTTAAGTGGGAAATGTCTCGGGTGACGTGTAATTGTAGGCCGAGGCGAATTCCCCATTCATTCCCATTCCCAACGGAGCCGGCAGGCGGCAACTTAATTTAGCGCAGCGGCCAGCAAAAAGCTGTTTGCCGGCCGGAGGGCAAAAAAATAGTTTTCCGGCAAGTATACCAACAGACACATCAAAACTAGGGCTCTCGGTCGTGTCCGGGTTTCGTGTACCCGTTTCCGTGTACCCGTTTCTTTGCTACCGGGAAACGGGTTTCTTACCCGTTTGGAACGTGTAATTAGGAACCGTGTAATTAGGACACGGATACCCGTGTCTGATCCGCCCTCAATGTGTAGTGGCATTGGCAATCTAAAACATAGGTTCATAAACATCGGTTTTATATTTGAACAAAGTATTGAACCGCATTTCGTAAAAAACTTCGAATTTTTCGGTAGGTATTGTTTTGTTTCTGACTTTTTACTAAAAAAACATAGGCTTTTCGAATATTCAATTGCAATGGATCCACAAGACTCAAACTTGGAAACGTTTCTAAGTGGAAACGTTTCTTGGCGTTTCGTGTCGTTCGGGTTCTGAGTACCGCCGGTGTTAAGGATTCGTGTACACGTGTCTGCGGGTAACACGGATACCGGTAGCCCTAATCAAAACCAGCTCAGTAGCAGAAGTTATGTTAGAAACATTCCATTTTTTTTAAATACATGCGAGAGGAATCTAACGTTATTAAGGCATAACCAATGAAAATGACGACTGTTACCTCCTTTAGATCATCCATGGTATCGTGTACGGCGTCTTCATCGAGGCCCCCATCTTTCATGCCGCGTTTTAGTGCTTGTGAAGTCACCCTGTGACAATGGTAAGGGTTGAGAAATATGAATCACGCACTGAAGAATTTACAAATAGCAGGGGCCTATTGCATAACAAATTACAACTAATATTTCAAGCAGAAGACTCTTTTCATTCGTTCTTACTAGAAATATACTTTTAGAGGTGTTTACAAAGAGCTGTTTCCACACTAATAAGCTGCCTGGCGATGCAATATGCATGATGACTGGCAAGTCAAATCAGCATCTTTATTCGAACTGTCAAAACGATCACCACAATGGAATTTTATATGAAGTACTCAAAAGTGACGTCACGTTTGAGTACTGCCAAATGACGTACTCTTTTAAGTTCTATTCAATTTAATAAATAGAAGTTCTGTACAAAAATTACTGCAATCTAAATCTTAGTAATAATTTATTCGTGTAATATGTCGTGCATAATGTTAAATAATTTATTTTAACTACAGTCATCATCCTTATTGTAGTTCTCGTTTAACTTCATTAGTTTTGCAGAATGGGACCAACTACTTTTTGTCAATCTGACTTAGTGCGTTTGGTTGCGTTTTCTGCATATCGAAATTGGTCGTTTTCTGCATAATTGTGATCAGTTATAGCTATTCCATCACAATAAAAAATATTTGACTTTGACGAACAATAGGATACCACCATCATCATCATACTCACTTGTAGGTGTCCACGATGGCAGTGTTGGTGTCCACTTCTCTCATCTGCTCGATGCGTTGTTGCAGCTTGTGCTTGCGACGGAGGTGGTTCTTAGCCTGATGGTACTCACTTGTAGGTGTCCACGATGGCAGTGTTGGTGTCCACTTCTCTCATCTGCTGGAAGCGTTGTCGCAGCTTGTGCTTGCGACGGAGGTGGTTCTTAGCCTGATGGTACTCACTTGTAGGTGTCCACGATGGCAGTGTTGGTGTCCACTTCTCTCATCTGCAGGAAGCGTTGTTGCAAGCTTGTGCTTGCGACGGAGGTGGTTCTTAGCCTGATGGTACTCACTTGTAGGTGTCCACGATGGCAGTGTTGGTGTCCACTTCTCTCATCTGCAGGAAGCATTGTTGCAAGCTTGTGCTTGCGACGGAGGTGGTTCTTAGCCTGATGGTACTCACTTGTAGGTGTCCACGATGGCAGTGTTGGTGTCCACTTCTCTCATCTGCTCGATGCGTTGTTGCAGCTTGTGCTTGCGACGGAGGTGGTTCTTAGCCTGATGGTACTCACTTGTAGGTGTCCACGATGGCAGTGTTGGTGTCCACTTCTCTCATCTGCAGGAAGCATTGTTGCAAGCTTGTGCTTGCGACGGAGGTGGTTCTTAGCCTGATGGTACTCACTTGTAGGTGTCCACGATGGCAGTGTTGGTGTCCACTTCTCTCATCTGCTCGATGCGTTGTTGCAGCTTGTGCTTGCGACGGAGGTGGTTCTTAGCCTGATGGTACTCACTTGTAGGTGTCCACGATGGCAGTGTTGGTGTCCACTTCTCTCATCTGCTGGAGGGAAGGTCTTGCCTGACGTTCTGCAGCGCTCCGTCGGTGTGCTCGATGCGTTGTTGCAGCTTGTGCTTGCGACGGAGGTGGTTCTTAGCCTGGTTACAAAAAATCAAGTGTTTTTAGTGTGCAAAATCCGAACCGGCTCACTAGGTGACTAACCTAACTTCCTGGCATTAGTACCAGGAGATCATGACAGCCAAAGAGATCTCCAAGAGTGTCTCAGTGCAGTCTTCGGGCGATTGTGCACCACAATGAATTTTACTGTCCGGCAGACCTAGTTTTCATGGTCCGATATGGCATGAAAAAAACGCATGATGGGCTTGTTCACTTGTCCGTCTTTTTACTCGGAGGTGCGGCATAGTAGCATGAAAAAAACGGATGATTGGCTTGTAAAATCGGACTATCGGGGACGGTAAAAGTTAGTGCAATTCCGGACGCAGTGCACAAGCATTAACACGTTTTTCATAGCTGTCATCTCGGATCGGAAAAATACTGTCCGGAATGAAGAAAAGTAAAATGTCGGACGGTAAAATTACGTATAGTGCACAAGCTACTATATACATTTAATGGCG